>BHFT01007437.1:0-79728 GCA_004320025.1 Laticauda laticaudata
TATAGATATATAGATATAGATATAGATATAGATATAGATATAGATATAGATATAGATATATAGATATATATAGATATATATAGTTATATATATAGTTATATATAGTTATAGAGTTATATATATAGTGATACATATAGTTATATATATAGTTATATATATAGTTATATATAACTTAGTTAGAATAAACAGGGTGGTACATACAGTTGTTATGTTGCAAATTCCCAAAATAAGCCTAGGGATGGAAAAATGGGGGAATATCTGGTTCATAGACCTACTCCAATCTAATCCTTCAGAATTCAATTAACAGTGCTTCTTCAGTGATATATTCAAGAGATGGATGGGGATGCCTCTGAGTATGTTACCAAAATGGAGAATTACTTAGGAATATAGAAAATGTCATTCCTTTCAATAACAGTCCATTAAAAAGATTGTCTATTTGAATCAAAACCACAGATGAATCATTGACACAGGAGCAGTATATTTATTCATGTAGACAAGTATAAAATCATACATTTTTATTAGTTCCATAAGTTAATCACATTTCACTCCCACAAAGGCATTGCTGAACCTTCCAAATATGCTCTAGCCAGAGATGAAAGTATTTATATCATTACTAAAGTCCAAATGGTTCTATTCTTTTTAAATTCAGAGAGTACTGAATCTCTTCATTCCTTCGGAAAAATCACAATTACTTTCAAGTAGTCCCAGAGAACTCCCAGATGAACAGTTTTTATGAACTCTGAACTGATTTTGCATTCTTCTCTGGAAAAGATTAATTTCAGGTAATTGACAAGACCACAGCATAAAACCATTTCAGAATAATAATGTTTAATGATGCCTTAGTGTTTGAATGATTCATTTTGAAATTCATGAATGTTGTGACCTTATCACTTCAGGAAATAGTTCTGTGGAAAAGAAACTTTTATCTCTGTACTTCACTGTACATATCCTAAATGAAAACCAGCCATACAGAGAACATGACAATATTCATAAACTTTCTGTTGAACTCTCATCTTGGCATGTCAGAGATATATACTCTGTATAAGTGAAGAAAATAAAGATTTTCTTGAAATGCCAGGAAATGTTTTTTATCCCCCTCTAATTTTTATGTGACAATTTGTCCTGTTCTAGAAATCCTCATGCAGGAAAATATAGAGTGTTAATATATTTACATGCAAATTGTATTTTATTCATGACAGTAATGCCAAGCCACTGCACATGACTTAGTTGTAGATGCAATTTCATCATCCTATTCTTCCTTTTAAATGTGCTGTTCTTGATGAAGACTATTGGCAATCTTTTATAATGCACATTTTACGATTAAGTTGAATTAAAACTGCTTCTGAAATAAATGGGGTTTAGAAACTTTTATGGCACATTCCTTGTAATCAAACCTATTGAAATCTATTACCAGAGTAAAAGATATTCCTGGAAGAGTAACCACAGGATGAACATAAATTGTGTGTGTGTGGGGGGGGGGAGGGTTTCAGATTAACATGTAGTATAATTTTATTTGCACAAAGCAGCTCTTTCATTATGAGTCTGTAAAGAGAACATACTAGTGTTTCCCAGACTAATAGTAAAGATTAATTTTTGTTTCAATAAGATTTTTTTGTGAAATATATAATTTGAATTACATGTAGCCATGAGTAGCAGTGTAGCTATGGGTACCTGTAAGTATTTTTCAATTGATGCTATTGTTTAACTTTTGAAAAGCAATAACACCAAATGTGAAATACATTTGTGAACTTGTGAAATACACTCTTCCAAATCAAATTAAACATTGAATATAAAAAGTTTTCTACTTTTATTTTATTTTACCAAAATATTTTTTTAACTTCAGTGCTTGACTAAACCAAAGTAGCAAAACAGCTACCCCTTGTGACAATAACCATGAAGTTACTGGGCAATTATTTTTTAAAAATACTTTTTTACAAAGAAAACATTGCAAATAAACACAAAAAATACACTATTTAGGTATTTTAATATCTGCAAAAATAAACATTTGGGGGTTGTACATATATGAGTTTCTAACAATGAGTTCAAAATCCAACTATTGATTAAAGCTCCTATAATTCTTTTCTGATATTTAGTGATCTTCTGAAATAATTGCCCCACCAGAGGCCAGGAGAGTTTAAAAATAAATAAATAAATAAATAAATAAATAAATAAAGGAGAATATGTATGTATGTTATGCCCACCACTCTTTGATTTCCCACCACCCACTGTTAGGAATATGAAACAGCGCTAACAGTATTGGGTTTACGAAAATATAAACCAGGGATAAACATTTTATACTGTCTCTTTAGAAAAGAATGCAAGGAGCATGCAAATTGGGTGTGGTTCTCAAAGAGGCCATAAGATGGAGCCAAGAAACCTGGTATTGTATTAGTCTTTGAGCTCAGAAGCAGTGTATCTTTATTTCCTTCTGTTGGAAAGTATTGCTATTGCTCCATTTTCCTAATTGACTGATATAACGTGGATTTATGTAAGTCTGATACTAACTGTTTTTGACACTGGACTATGTTACTGGATATCCCTGGATTTGAAAAACTGATAACCTGTGAATGACTTTTTGAACTGCTATATTTGGACTTTCTTAAAACCTTTTGGAAGTAAAAAACTATATTACTGTACAGTGTATCTGTGTACTGTTTGTGTATTGTTCCAGCCACTTATCTTGACGTCTCGCCTGTATGCGCTCATTCTCCTCACGGGAATTACCTCAACAACAACCAGCTTAATCCTATTTTGTTTGTGAGTGGAAGGAAAGAACTTAGGCTGTAAGCAACACTTCAAGAAGATCCACCCTACTGGCTTTTCCAAAATGTGGAAATTACCACCATGTTTTTTAAAAATATCTTTATTAATTTTCCCTTAAGCCTTGGTCTGGTTTTGGTTGCATATCAGCCCATTTTATAAATCGATCATTTTTTGCTGGTTTTTTTTTCTCTATACACATTCAGACACATCCAGTTCTATTTTTGCTGTTTTCCTGCCCAGAGAGATGGGGTAGAATTCTTGCCACTTTACACAATTTCTTTTTCCAACATTCTGTTGGAGTGGACAAATAACAAGTGTTTAATCCAATGGATGTCGTGCATGTTGTGTACAGAACCTTGGTAGACTCCAAATACCTTAAATTGATTGGCTGAAAAGGCCGTTTCTCGGATTGGTTACTAAGCCATCATTCTGATGGCCAGTCCTAACGGCGGGAACACGTAAACAACTGTCCATCGGCACACCACGAGCAAGCTGCTATAAGAAGGGCTGCCGTGGCTTGGGCAAACTTCTGTTAACAAGACACTTTACTGTATTGAATGAAGAGGTTTGGGGAACCGTCTCGCGCACCTTATTCCAGACGGACAGTGCAGATGATGCTGAAAAACTGATTAAGGTGTCTGAAAGCAGGCCCTGTTTAATGCGTGTTCCTCAACCTTGAAAATGTGAGGAAGATTGCTTGGTTGAGACTTCTGAGAATTGAAATCCCCTATCTTCAGAGTGGCCAAGTTAGGAAACATTAGTGAATAAATGAAAAAACAAGCGGACTCCTAGGATCCCTTGGCAAGTACTAAGGATAAAGGCCCTGTCACAAACTGCCGACGGAAATGCAAGAACGTTTGTAAAAAGACAAGCGACTGAAAAAATGTTCCATCCGTGTTATCCACTCTCAAAGGGCAAAAATTTGCTATAACCACGAGCGGACAACACGGGAAAGGAATGGATGGGAGATGTAGGGCGGATGGAAATTGGATGCTCCACGGAAGCCTAGTGGATGGAAGCGGATGGAGCGGATGGCAACATCCGCAGGCTTCCGGGGAGCCAGCAAAGCGAACGCGGAACGGGAAGATGATGCAGAGTGGACGCGAGGGATGAAGCGGATGCACAGCCGATTGCGAGCGGATGAAGGCAGAATGCCACAGCGGAAGCCTAGTGGATGCCTAGCGAAGCCTTAGCGGATGCTAGCGTTCACTGCGCGATGCGGGAGTGCATTGCATCAGCCCCGCGGATATAAGGGAAACAGCTCCCAAGCAGGGTCACCATTCGAGCAGGAAAGGACATGCTTCCGACACAGCTCTCCAGCCAGCCAGCAGCCAGCCAGGCAGCACCAACAACCATGGAAGAAACGGAAGCCTCTGCCATCTGCGGCCAGCCTTGGCCAAGAGGGACAGGGCCCACCCTCCCACCCCTGCCCTGACTCTCTGCTTCTGCTGGGCTTCTGCAGCCCGGGCTCGCTCTTCTGGGGCTGGTGGCTTCTGCTGATGCTGCTTCTGAGGTGGTGCTTCGGCTGGTGCTACTCTGCTGGGCGGCTGCTCCTGGTCCTGCTGGTCCTGCTCTGGATCCTGCTGGTGCTCCTTGTCCTGCTGGTGCTCTGGTCCTTGCTGGTGCTCCTGGTCTGCTCCTGGTGCTCCTGGTCCTGCTGGTGCTCCTGGTTCCTGCTGGTGGCTGCTGCTGGTCCTTGCTGGGTTGCTGCTACTGTTGTTGCTGCTGCTGCTGCTGGGGTGTGGAGGAGCAGTAACCCCTACAACCTGGAAGCCCCTCTGATGAGGGCCCATGTGGTCCTGCCAAAGGAGGAAGAGGAGATGCGGAACGGGAAGGAGCAATAACAACATAGAAGAGAACTGGATGAGGCTGGAGTGCTGAGGGAGAATGAGATATCTATGCAGAAGGGACAGGTTCTATTGCGACCACCAAAAGGAAGCAGGGGCTGCTGGAGAGAAAGCGGAGAGCCTGGGCTCACTTGGAGGTGCTCCGTCGGCTGGTGGAATAGCACATGCCACACTGGTACGAAAGCTGCGCACCTCAAGAAATCTGGCTAGGCCGCGGTCAAGCTGACGGACAGAGAGACCCTATGTGATGCCGAAGTGCAAGCTTCTTGGAGGTGAAGATCCGCCACCGAGGAGCAGCCCCTCTCACAACCCTCTCTCTCAGGCCAGCTCTGAGAGCAGTCCTCTTCTGGCAGAGAGTCAGCGCCTGTCTCAGGCAGGTATCTGTTGGAGTTATGCCCGACAGGAGACCCCCACCGACAGCTGTACTACCAGATGGCAGAGCGCGTGGAGGACCCCCTGACGCTGGGGAGAAGGAGACGACTTCCACACAGTCCAACCCGCATCCACCCAGCTCCACCTCCACAGAAGCAGAGAGGCAAACCGGAGGGACAGAGCCACACTGTCCTGCTGGAGATAGAGACACCATCAGGAGCAGCATAGATTCTCCTCTGTCTCCAGCTGGTACACACCGACGCGCGCCATCCTCCAACCGAAAAAGCCCTTCCTCACCTGATGAACATGGCGAACCCCAGTACCAGGTGGTGAGGACAGGGATCCCCAATCTTCTTCAACAACCCTCCAGACCAAGATGAACCTGCTCCCACGCAGTCAGGTCTGCTCCTCCACCCGAGGATGTCACAGCCCTTCAAAGGCTTTCCACAGGCCCTCTCCTACAAGGCTAAGTACAGTAGCTCCAGCAGGACAGGCAGCCCGTCCCAGTTCCAGGCAACATGCTACTCGGATTGCCACCGGTGCCACTGATGGCCAGCAATGCCACCCACGCCACCGAGCCACCCACCGCCACCGGAGCCACCCACACCACCGATGGCCACCCACACCACCGATCCACCCGACACCAGTCCTCACCCAGCTGCAGACCAGACAGCCCACTACACTGCTCCTTCCTCCACCCACATCCAAGCCCCGCCTCGTACATCTGTCATCAGTATTGGGCTGACAACCCCAGCGTCATGGAGAAGGGCTCTCAACATCACGGGCTCAGCACTGTCTGAGAGCTTCCTCAAACACACCGTTTCCCCTGTGTCCTCTGGGGCAGGCAACCCCATGGCGCTTCAACCAGCCACTCCAGCAGCAGCCACCTCCACAGCAACCTGGGGCCCTTCACCCTGAGACTGGGCACACCTCCGATGTGACCAAGAAGAGTGCCAGGAGGGACTGGGGGCTACCTGTTGACTTTATTTTTGCTTTGGACCACTTGACTTGGTCATTTCCTTTACAGCTTGTTATTAATAAAGATTATTTTTGCTTCACACACTTGCTTCATTTATTTTAGTCAATAAAGTCTTGGTGGAATTTAGAAATGGTTTAAGCCTTTGCATGCTTGTGGGATGGTTAGGGATACCTTTGGGAATGGGTAATAGCGTGGGATGGGCAGGATACCTTGGGATGATGGCAATAAGCTTTGGATGGGTAAAGCAGGGAGGGCAGGGATACCTTTGGGATGGGTAATAGCCAGTGGATGGCAGGGATACCTTTGGGGATGGGTAATAGCAGTGGATGGCAGGGATACCTTTGGAGGGAATTACTGTGGGATGGGCAGGGATACCTTTGGATGGTAATAGCTGGGGGCGGGAACCTTGGGAGGTATAGCGGTGATGGCGAGATAACCTTTGGAATGGGTAATAAGCTATGGGTAGAAACCTCCAGTGCAAGGCATAGTGCGTCCACCCTCCCAGGTCCACACCTATGCGCCCTTATTATCAATAACAATATTAATCATTGATCCAACATTAACTTAAACACAACTCTTTATTAATAGCCCTGTTCATTGAGGCCCACCAACATACATGGCCCCCATTCATCCGTGTGATTGAGACAGGCTGAAGGAAAGCATCTATCATCGCTGTCTTGCACGCACTGGCTCCAGCTGGGGAGTTGCACCAGTTTTCTCAGGAGGTTGCGCTGCTTCTTCCCTTCACGTGAAGCTCTGTGGGCCTTGCACATCCTTAGTGTCTATTCGGTTTCGCCCTGCCTCCATTCCCAGGCTCCATGTCCCCATTCCTTGTTGGAGGTCCACGAGCCTGTTCTTGCAAACACTGGGTAGCGGGTGTGCATGAGATTGTTGCAGGATGCAGGCAAGCTTCCATGATCCTCCTCACAGTCTCTGGGCGGATGGCTGCATGGTGGTGAAGAAGTACCTGGAACCTGTTGGCCAGGATGCCAAAGGCGTTCTCCACCACCCGCCTTGCCCTGGACAGCGTAGGTGAAGAACTTCGTCTTCACGGTGAGGCATCTGGAGTGTGGGCTTCATAGGGTAGGTTGTGAGGAAAGGCGTCAGCCCGCTACGATGAAGTAGGGCACCCATCTGGTGTGTGTGGGCAGGCGGTTCTGGATCTGGAAACCATGATGAGTTGCATTCCAGCCCTCCTGAGGTCACTGGCGTTGATTACCTGGAATCTGAAAGAGGAGCCGTGCCGAGCATCGATGTACATGAACTTGTAGTCAGAATCGACCAATGGTGAAGAGGAGGATGCTGAGAAGCCCTTGTAGTTGAAATAAGTGGACCCCGACTTGGGCTGGAGCTTTGCAGGCCACGTGCTTCCATCTATTGGCTCCAACGGTGTGGGAAGTTTTCCCACTTCTGATACCACTGCATCTCAACTTTCTTTCCAGCCTTCTTCAGTGGAGGGGCACTGAGGAGCTCCTCCAGTGTATTCTTCACATTGATGGCCTGCACCACTTCTCTGACCACAATGCTGATGGTGTTGGGTGGCACCCTCCAGCCGTACTGCATGCTCCTGTAGGTGGTCCCTGCAGGCCCAGGTGGTGCAGAGTCCCCAGTGCCACCTTCAGCCCAGGGTCAGGTGGACCGGAGTTGGTTGCTCTGCTTGGGTCAACCTGGGTGTCAGGCGCTTGTACAACTTCATCAAACATGGCTGAGGCATCCTCATGGAAGTTCTGAATGCACGATGTCTTCTTTCCTGAGGCTCCACCATCAGCTTGTTGTACAGTTCCGTACTCTGCTCTCTCCCGACTCCATCTTCGGACCCAAGACGTTTTACTTGCCGCCTCCTTTTCTTTCCGTAGAACCAGTTGAAAGAGCCTGTAGATGGCTTCGCATGGTTGCAGAACGATGGTGGCTACCCAAGGAGTGTGTTATGATCCATGCGTGGAACATAAATGGGATGCTGTGGAAGAGGCAAGATCCAGATATGAAGGCTGCAGAGGTCTGCCCACAGCAGGGCTGCTGGACTGAAAGTGAATCAGGTAGTTGTTCCCCTTTTTATAGGCAATATAGGTTTTCCACTATGTGTCCTTTTGCATCCTCTAGCATCCTCTAGACATCCTTAATATCCGAATAGGTCCCCTCTTGCGAAACTTTTTTCCGTTTTTAAATGCTTTGTATGCGAGCTGCATCCGCTTTCATTCCTTTCTCCGTCCATGCTACTAAACGGCTGCGCGTCTGTTCCACGTCCGTTTCCGCTTCCTCCCTGTGCCGCTTTCCGCCTGAGCGAATTTGAGTTGTGGGATGCGCAGCGGATGCCTGCGAGAATAGCGGATGCGTAACGAATGACAATGGATGTTCCCCGTATGCGTTGCTAGATGCAGAAGGACGCGTTTGGATAACATTTTCCGCTCAAAAAGTTCTGAGCATCTCAAACCTTTTTGAGCGGATGAACCCAGTCACGGATGCTGGACGGATAGAGAGGATGGAAAAACCGGAGGCATGAGTACAAGAACGGATACAAAACGGAAGCATCGCGTTAACCAACGGATGGCAAGTGTTTCTCTCCGTTTTACATCCTCTTTCCATCCGCTGCTGCAGTGTGACATGGGCTTAAGAAGATTCAACGGCAATGTTTCACTTGCCAACCTTGGCAACTTTAAGACTGGCAGACTTCAATTTCTAGAATTCCCCAGCCAGAAATTCTTGGAGTTGGAGTCCACCAGTCTTAAAGTTAAGTCCCAAAGGTGCTTTTTCAAGAGGTGACTGGATTTTCTTGCTTTTTCTTTGAAGATGTTTTGCTTCTCATCCAAGAAGCTTCTTCAGCTCTGACAGGATAGTGGGGATACACAGCTGATCATCTGCATCCTTTTAGAGAGTCCTTGAAGCACTTGATTGGACTGCCATCTGTCAGAAATGGTGCAGGATCTCCTGCTTGGGCAGGGGGTTGGACCCAGAAGACCTACAAGGTCCCTTCCAACTCTGATTATCTGTTTATGTGTGTCTCAGAGTCACCTGAGTCATGCTCCTGGTTCCTGCAGTCTGCAATTTTCTTTTTCCTCAGGAAATCCATTTCTACTCTCACACCAATCAAAGGGGATAGCTAAAAGTCTATAAGAGATTCTCAGTCACCCAGGTCATGGTTGTCCCAAAGGTGCTTTTTCCAGAGGCAAATGGACTAAGACGTTTCACTTCTCATTCAAGAAGCTTTTTCATACCCTTGCTTTGAAATCCGGTCGAGCAGATCGCCTCAAGAGGCTGAGAGGGGCAAGCACCTTCCGCGCCGTTTCGCTTTTACTTTTCCATGCCAAGCCAAGCCAAGCGCGGGGTGCAAAGGAGCGGTGGCGACGGCGGCCTTGGTTCGAGCAGGTAAAGTGGGGAGTTCCTATTAAAAGGTTTCTTGTGTTTAGGCAGGAGAAGGAACATACGCAGGAGAAGGGAAAGGAAGGGAAAGGAGAACATTCGCGGAAGGGAAAGGAGAAAGGACGTCCGCTGTGAAGCCGAGGCCTAATTTCCCTCCCTTGAACTATCACGTTTCAATATTGAAAATGACGACTCCATTGCGCATGCTCACTTTTGGAGCCTTTCAAGCTCTCCACAGTTGCTCTCGAGGCTTTCAGCGGCCTTTCGCTCTGCCGAGCCGACCCCGGAGTCTGAGGCATGAGATTAGGTAGTTCCCCAAATTGTGAGGCTTGGCCCGGCCGCTATGCGTCCTCTTTACTGGATACGATTCCGGTACAGTACAGGAACCGACCAAAAACAGGCAGTTGGCTTCTGGTTGGTAGTGTACGTAGACTTTTGCTACGGCGCTTCCCTCCCTCCCCTCCCCCACCCCCACCCCGCGATTGTGTTTCCGCAGCAAACCGAACTACCGAGGAGCTAAGCGCAGTTTTTAGCTGACAAGTACCGTATGGTGCGAATCCGAGCGGCATGATTCATTTTTCTTCTCGAGAAGCTAGAAAATTGGATCTGTGCATACCATATATCGTGCAAACGCAATCCATTTGCGTCGGGGGGGAGGGGGAGGGGGGGGAGAGTCCCTACCGAAGATCTCCTTTGGCTTACAGATAAACTTGCGAGGCGATATGAAAGAAACAGCTTTACCTTCATGTTTAAAATTCAGTTAGAAATCAGGAAGATGAAATCAGATTATTGACTTAAAAATAGCAACAGGTCAGTTTGGGGAATTCACTGATTCGCTGGCAAGAGAGGACTTCACACCAGTTGCTGGTGTTATTTTGAAGGAAAGACGATGAAACAGATTAAAAAGAAATGAATACTTTTTGCACTGAGAAGGTACAGGATATCTTGAGCCAGGACGTTTTGGATCCTTTTTGCTGTTTCTAAGTAGAATATAGCCTCTTTCTTCATTATACTATATCGACCTCACCCCATTCCTAAGAGGCCTGTAAGGGGCATGCATAAGTACATTATCGTACCTACAGTCCCTGTGCCCTATTGTCCCCATTTATTCATACCGATTTCCTGTATTCTCACTCATGTTTATACTTATATCTATTATCTTGTAAGCGATTGACAAATCAAATCAAAAATAAATACAGTAAATTGAAACAGTGGGAGATGGATGGGCCCAACTGCCAGATAGATTTGGTTGAACTGTAGCCACCATCTGATATTGTGGCTTTATATCCAAATGGAGAGGCATGCAAGTGGGATATCAGTGGGCCCAATCCTCTTCAGAATCTGTATAAACATCTGTATAAATCTGTAAAATCTTGCCTCTGTAGCAGGATGTTTTGGGTCCCTTCTGGCGAGGAATTCCATTTGACAGAGCTAGAAGATGATACTTTCTCTATAACCGGTATAGCCATCAGCCATTCTAGTCTTCCAAAGAGCCCTTAAATGGCGGCTTTTTTTAAAATTAAACCTGGGGATCATCCTGGCAGCAGGGAAGCCATGCATTGGCTGCACAGTTTTTATGTATGTTTAATTGTTTTAAATTGTTTTTATAATTGTTGGTTTCATCATATGCTAACCAGAATAGCCTTGTGTAAGATCAGTTGCCACATAACTTTGATAAATGCATGACTTCTCATGTACACGTTAACAAAAGTGAATAAGTCTAGTTTGCCTTAATTATCCTTATTTTAATATTAAGGTGTCATTCTGGCAATCTATAGTTCACCAAATTATATACTCTTTAAGACAGCCTGCTTGATAGAAAAGAATATATAAAATAACACCTTTGAAATTATTCCATATAAATGATAGTCAACATTTCATTAAAATGTGTTTCAATTTATTAATGTTTATATTGTCTCAATTTATTTTTCTTTATTAGATTTCTAATTCTGGATCCCATAGTAACCTGAGATTGCAATGCTGCTTCCTGATCAAATGTTTATGTTGAAGAAGAGTAAAATGCTCTTATTGCTAAGCATTTTAAGTTTTCTATGTGAGACATCATATTCATTTGCTAGAGATGAAAGCAATCCTTTTCCTTGGGATAATATTAGACTTCCAAAAGATGTGGTTCCAATTCATTATGATCTTCTTATTCATCCAAATCTCACAACTCTATCTTTTACTGGATTGTCCAAAATAGAGATTTTAATAACCAGTCAAACTAGTTCAATCATACTTCACAGCAAATATCTTCAGATAACCAAGACTACTATCCACAACACCAAGGACAGTGCTCATACAGCTAAAGGAATGATGGTTTTAGAACATCCACCATTTGAGCAGATAGCACTTATTTCTACTGAACCTCTACAGGTTGGGCAGAGCTACATTATTAGCATTGAGTACTCTGCCAATTTATCTGATAGTTTTCATGGTTTCTATAAAAGCACATATATAACTCTGGCAGGGGAAATAAGGTAAGCCCTCTATTATTTGAACATATAGCTTTTATTTAGAATCATATGGAGTTTTTTCTTATATTATATTTACAAGTAGTCCTTGACTACGATAATTTGTTCAGCAATCATTTGAAATTATGAGGGTGGTTGCAAGTCCTTGAAGTTTCACCTGTCCCAGCACTCCTGTGATCATGTGATTGTGATCTGGGCACTTGGCAATCAGTTCACATTTATGGCTTCTTGTAGCATCCCACAGTCATGCAATCACTATTTACAACCTTCACTGCTGGTTTCTCTAGAAAGTCAGTGGAGAAGCCAGCAGAGAAAGTCACAAATCACAAGGTCACAAATGAGGTAAGTCTTTCCCACCTGTGAACTCCCCTTCAGCACTCATTTTACACTGGCTACTTGCATACTCTTGTGCACCTTCCCTGACCTTTCCTGTACCTCTCCTGTACCAACTCGCACTCTAATCCCCAGCCCTTGCTCACCTTCCCTAACCCACACTATGCCTCACACTTTTGTGCATCCTTCCCAATCCACCCTCACCTATCTCAAACTCTGTGTGCTCAGCCTATATCATGCTTCTTGCATATTGAAATCCACAATGTACCTCTGACACAATCTCTTGCTGCTTCATACACCTGACCCTCTCCCTACCTTGTGCACCTCCATTCACCCATTTGCACCTTCACAAATCTTTCTGAACTTCCTTGCACCCTCATACCTCCTCCCCAACATATGCTGTTACTTTTGCATACCTCACACAACCTCCCTGGCCCTCCCCTGCAGTCCTGCCACTCTTTTGATCCTCCCAATTTGGTAGCAGCCACATATGCAGGGGTGGGCTTCAAATTTTTTAGCAAAGGGCTCTCTGCCCTAATGGCTTGATGGGTCGGCGTGGGTGGGTGGTCATGTGACTGGGTGAGTGTGGCCAACTCAGTGTCTCTTCTTTGCCCTAATTACCCCAAAAAAGATACCAAAAAGTTGTTTATTATTTCGTGCATTTAATACAAATAAAAGACTGGTTGAAATCAGGCTTAAGAGAAGTGACTGTGAGAGGGATCTTGGAGTCTTAGTGGAGTTTCTGATGAGTTAAGTGATTCTTATTATTTTAGAATTAATCCCCTCAGAGGCAGGGCAGGGACTTTCTAGTGGCTAAGTTATCTGATTTTCTCAATGTCTCTCCCTTGGAAAGTGCTTTATCTTGCTTGCAACACTTTTGCGAGGTTTGAAATGCTCTTGGCTGAACGCCCAGAAAGGAAAAAAGCCAAAAAGGTGTCCATTTGTTATTCTAGTGTAGCTGCTTGTCTTTCTGAGGTTATTGGGGGCTCGCTGAGCCCCGCAGAATCTTAGCTAGGGGATCACCCGAGCCCCTGAGAGCTCCCAGCAGCCCCCCCCCCCCCACGATATACCTNGCAGCCCCCCCCCCCCGCACGATATACCTTCTAGTCTGGGACCTACAATTTGCTCCTACCTTCTTCACTGGCTTTGATTGTGTGAAACTGGCAGAAAATTGCTTCATCTAGTGTCCATAGAATTTGGTTAATTAAGTCAACTGGGGCTGCAGGGATTGCTAATACTAAACAATGCAGATGAATTTTACAATCGTATTGCTTTGTGACAGAACTTCTGGTCTCAAATGTTGTTGTAAGTCAACTGCTATATGTTTTTCAGACTTTATTTATTTTTCATAGTGAATGACTGAGAGAACTCTCACTTTTCTGACTACAGAAAATATCAGACATGGTATAAATATGGTTGAATCAGTTAGTTTAGCACATTTAATAAAAGCAACATTCTTAGAAATGTATTTGTTCTGTTTAAAAGTTTGGTGGACAATATGGGGATAAGTTTTCTATCAAAGAGAACATTCTATTTGAACATGTATAATTTTTGATTTCATCTTTTGCATTTAAAGTAAACTGGTGATTTGTAAAATCCAGGTTTTGTATCTTTTAGGAATTCTTACAATGCTATCATTGGAAAAATGTGTTTAATATATTACATGCAGTTAGAAAAGTATTCATTAAAAAGCAGCAAAATGTTTTTTTTTTTAATTATGGAAAAATGGAGAGGAAAAAATATGCTAATTTGCATGGGGCTCACAAAGAATCACTAAACCTTGGAATTAGTTAGCACTTTAAAGGCCTTTCCACCACCTTTTTAACATTATTAATTTTATCTTTGTTTTAATTGCCTCCTAGTAAAATATAATATTTATACAGTTTTTATGTTTTCATTGTACGCCACCAAGAGCCTCTCCATGAGTGAAATGGATGGGTATATATATTTTCTTGAAATCAAGAAAAATTAATGGGGTCATCAAAATAATAGTGTCAGACTCTGACCTGAATCTGGATTGAAACTGATCTTGTTGATTTAATCCAACTAGCCTAAAATTCAGTCAACATATAGTCTTAAATTTTTTGCTCCAGAGGAAAATATTTGCAGGTGGGTTGTTACAATTTGCCAGTTTCAATTAGGATTTTTAAATAAGAGATCTCACAGTACTTCTTTTAATGCTTTTAAACAAAGCCTGGGTAACTTCCTGAATCCATCTAATCTAACTTAATATGAAACCCAGATGGTCAGAGGCTAAGGATAATGATGTCTGTGTAATATATCAATCATTTTCATTATCCTTAAGTTAAAACAACTGTAAACTAATTCCCCAAATAGATGATGTTTTAGATAACTTTTGAAAACTCCTAGGGAATTTTCCTGTCTAGTACACATGCTTCAGAAGGTTCTAATAAATATTTTCCAAGGTCTAAATATAATACTTCCTATATTATAATAAGGCAATACGATATATTTCGCTGAATGTTTCAATTATAACAGTGGTAACTGGTGGTAAACTTATTCTGGTAGAGAGTTCATTCTTCATCCTTCATCTTAATGCTAGTTCATAAAGGGGTATATGCCGTATTCTAGAATTGGTTATTTATTTTCATGCATTTCTTTTCCCTCTCAAAATGAATCTTTGGGATATCTTTCATGATGGAATCCATTAAAAAAAACAAATCCATTATTAAACAGGCAATCTGAGAGATTCTTTCAAGTTGTAAATTCTAGAAAAGCAGTTGTGATACAGATTAATCTTCTGTATGGTAATCCTTGATTTACAACAGTTCATTCAGGGACAGTTCAAAGTTACAATGACACTGAAAAAAGTGACTTATGAACATTTTTCATACTTATGGCTGTTGAAGCATCCCCATGGTCATGTGATCAAAATTCAGCTGCTTGGCAACTGGTTCATACTTACGACCGACCATTGCTGTGTCTCAAGGTCATGCGATCATTTTGTAACCTTCTGACAAGCAAAGTCAGTGGGGAAGGCAGGTTCACTTAACAATTGTGTCACTAACTTAGCAACTGCAGTCATTCACTTAACAAATGGAACAAGAAAGGTCGTAAAATGGGGCAAAACACACTTAAAAATGTCTTACTTAACAACATAAATTTTGTGGACTAGTAAACATTTTACCATGTATTCTATCTGCATGATCAGTTTTAAATATACCTGTTTTTGTCTTAATTCCAGGGTGCTTGCCTCAACCCAGTTTGAGCCAACAGCTGCACGTATGGCCTTTCCGTGCTTTGATGAACCTGCACTAAAAGCAACATTTTCTATTAAGACCAGACGAAGCCCAAAGCACCTAGCACTATCTAATATGCCTTTGGTACATGCATACATTGAATATTTTATAGAAGGCAGATAAAAGAAAAATATTTCTTAAGAGAAGACTAAACATTTTGCATATATTTCATGCACACAATGTTCACATCAAATCAAAAAAGAAAATTCATTGTTAATATACTGAAACTTGAAATCAAAACTACCTACATCTTCAAAAGTGGCATCCTTTCTTATTTTGAGCTGTAACGCTTAAATTTTTTTCTTGAAAGATGGCCAGTTAAACTTACTGAAGTTTTCTTCTGGAAAGATTTGGACTGTTCTGTAGAACACACCAATGCATAATAAATATTAATGAGTTACATAGACATACTTACGTTTTAGTGGCTCTTCAAAAGGGCAAGTATAGTCTTTGCTGCAAAAGACTGTTTTGTAACATTAGCATAATTTTTTTGCAGTGAGAGAGTTACGAAAGACTTATTAATTCCAAACAATGTTGGGAGTTTTCAACTAGAAGCAAAAACTAATTGTCTTTTTAAATTTTAGGTGAAATCAGTAAACATTAATGAATGGCTTGTTGAGGACCAGTTTGACATCAGTGTAAAGATGAGCACTTACTTGGTAGCCTTCATTATTTCAGACTTTGAATCAGTTACCAAGAAGACATTACGTGGAATTAAGGTAATCAGTTAGCATCAGCTGATTTTATCTGGATAAACATACAGATTCAAATACAAGCTAGCAATTATAGAATGATTTCTGAAAATGAGTGGAGTCTGGTTTTAACTAATTTTTTTCAGAAATTCCAAAGTCTATTTATGAAATATAATAATAAAATGCTGAGACCTGCATATTGCTTGCAAGCTGTTCAGCAAGGGGTTACACAGATTTTTTTTTTAAACATTGATATTTATAAGTAGTACAGTAATACTTAATATTCAGAACTGTTCTCAGTTGTTTACACCAGGCTTATGGTAACAGGAGTAACTGAACAAAGCTTCTATTGATAACATGACATGAAACCTATAAGCTTTGGCTTGTTTCCATCCTAAACAAGATAGAATTGGAAGCAAATACAACAAAATGATCTGCTTTGATATGCCAAGTGCAATTCTGGGTGCTGATTTTAGTAAGTTAGGACTATGTTTTGAGGAAACTATCTGATGCATCTTAACAATATGTTCAAGATTCATTTCTGATTGTCTTTTAGGTTTCAGTATATGCTGTGCCACACAAAATCAAACATGCAGAGTATGCTTTGGATGCAGCAGTGAAACTTTTAGACTTCTATGAGGGATATTTTGGCATTGCATATCCTTTGCCAAAACAAGGTATATATGATTCTGAGATACTGTTAACAGCTGAAAAGTATATTAACCAGCCAGATTACTTGTCTAATTTAAAGTCATTTTTTAATATTAAAAAAATCCTTTAGACGTCAAGGTTTTTTAAAAATGTGTTTTATATATATATATCCAAAATAAATTCTTATTCAATTCAAAATTCCTTCCAATTTGTGTTAAGTTTCCTACTAGGAAATTAGACTTTTTATTGCCGATAATGTTGCTAAGATTATGCCAACTCATTGCAAAATGGAATTTCAGACTGTAGTCCTGTACATTTTGAAGTATTATTAAGTTTAATATGATAAAGTTCCATCAGAAAAATCACCCACATAAAGAGTTCTTGATTTTTTCTTATGCGTAGACAGTCTTTTGTGGGAACATTTCATATGCAAAGACTACTTTTATCTAGATGTTCCTATCATCTTTTTTCACTACTATTTTTAATTGCATGTTCTTTTTCAGTCTACATTGGATAGAGCATGGGTGTCCACCTTGCAGGGTCACGTTGCCATCACGTGACGTTTTTCCCATTTGTGGAGCTGGAGTGGGCTGTGTGTAACGCATCTGGCTCACAGGCCATCAGTTTGACACCCCAGCATAGAGTAATGAAATTATTACTGTTTTTTTTTTAAATATCCTGAAGATTGTTTTTTAAAAAGCCAAAGAGATTTATGATTACTTTTGAAAAATGTCCATGTTGCTAAATGCCATATGTCCATATTTGAACTTATATTAGATGTGCACATGCATGTAATTTTTTTCCAAGTGTACTATATGGTGTAAACAGATTTTAAGAAAATAACATTTCATTACAGATCTAGCAGCTATTCCGGATTTTCAGTCTGGTGCAATGGAGAATTGGGGACTGACCACATACAGGGAATCTTCTTTGTTATATGATTCTGAAAAATCTTCAGTATTAAGCAAACTTGAAATTACTATGATAGTAGCCCATGAACTTGCTCATCAGGTAAATTGTAGTTTGCTTTTCAGATATGAAATTGAAGATTATATTTTAATTATCTGGAAAACAGCAACTTCTGAAATCAGAGAAGTAACATCAGTTGACTGTTACATTGTAACATTTATACAAATGACTCAAGCCAGCATATATGTGTTTTTTTTCTCTTGTAAAGCTAGCAGAATCTACAGTATGTTTTCTATATATAGTTTAGAAAAGACATCTTTTTGTTTGTAGTTTCTTCACTGAAGCTTTACAGAGAGTGTGGGCACTTTGTAGTCACCAGTAAATGTACTGCACATAGTTTTAGCGAAACCATATAAGCTTTGTGGTGCGCTACCCAAAGTCACTTGTTTTGTGACACAAATGTTGTTATAAATTTGACAAATAACTTTTTTTTTTGAAGAAAATTTAATTGATTTTTAGAAACAAATAAACAAACACAACACAGAACATGAAAACATAAAACCTCTTTTCTGAAAGCAGCCTGATCCCGGATTACTTGTCCAGACACCAATTCAAATTCATGCTCATTTTTATATACCGTTCTATATCTTATTACCATTCACATTTTCTATATAGCTTCTCCCCTCTTTTAACTTTTTTAATTTTATTTTTATTTGTTTCATCTCAAATCAGATCATTATATTTATATTCTTTGTCCTATTTCAGCTGTCTATTATCTTTCTCATTTAACAAATTCCTCCTGTGGTCACTGGAGTTATGACGCCTTTATATCTTTCCCCTAAAATTATAACACTTAATATAGAACATAACTTCCATTTGGATTCTGCGTATTACATTAAAGCTACAGGCTACATTTTAAAAAAAAAAGAAAAGAAAAATATAAAATATATAATATAATTAAAACAACGATCTATACCAATTCAATTCTATCATTGTTAATATTCATTTAAATTTTAACATTTAAACACATTACTTTTCAAGTAGGTATCATGTTTCTATGGGAACACTTATAAAACTTTCCATAATTACTTCCCCACCACCACTTCACTTGCATTTTAAAACATTATGTCATTAAAATGTTCCCACTCCTTTCTAAATTAATTCCTCATTTAATTCATTCCATTTATTTTATTCACAAATGTTTCACTAAATCATACGTTGTTTCAATTTTCTAACATTATTTCTAAATAAAATATAACAATACAATCATATGTACCTTGCAGAATCACTTTTTCAATTAAATTTTACCCATTATCTCTAAATAAGTCCTGTTTCTTTATATCTTGCTTCATACCCTTGGTAGCTTCTCTTCCCTTCCCTCCTCCTTTGCTTCTCTCTGCCCTTTTTACCCCCTTGTCTCTCACCTCGATTTCCCTTTTCTGTATTCCCTTTTTTCTGTTGCTTTCTCACATTATATCACTTGTCGCCTTATTTTCCTTTTTTGGTTGTTTTTTTTTAGGTCTCAAATTCTCCATTCTCTTTTCCCCTTTCTTCCCCAAGTTGAGTTAGTTGTCATTTAAAATGGCGTCTTCTTTGTCCCAATCTTCTTGTTGCGTAGTCTTCTCTTGTAATTTCTCGTAGGTAGAGTCTCCTTCCAAGTCCTGTTCTTATTCTCTTCTCTCCCTTCCCACTTACAGCAAAAAAAAAAAAAATCCTTCTTTCCTTTTATATTCAGAAATCTTTATTATCTCCTTGGCATTAAATTTTCCAGCTGAAAATCCTGTTGGTTGCCAAAGCAGATTTTTCCGATTTCTCATTCATCTCGTTCGTTGTCGACAATAAGGAAGGAGCGTGAAAAAATTTCCCTTTTCACTTTCATTTGCTGCTTCCAAATCTTCTTTGGGAGCGATGTATCCTTTTTTAAAATTTGAGTTCCAGGATGCCTTAATTGTTGTTTCTTATGCCAGTCAGCCAAAATTTCACTTCAGCACTTTCTTCTTCTGGCACATTCTTTCCAGATGAGGGCTTCTTTGAGGCGGCCATTTCGACCGCCGCTTTACCGCCTTCGGGAAAGGGAGTTTAGCCAGCTGGGGAGGAAAGATGCGGCTTTCCTCGACCCTGCTGGAATCTCCCCCATTCTCACCGACCTCTACGGGGTGGCTTAGCCCCGAAGCCAGCTGGCTCGGGGTGCTCCGGTGGCACGTCCAGGCAGAAACCGCGCACGATCGCGGATTCCTGCCTGATGCCAAAGCCCTGCAACCGGAAGTTCCAACAAATAACTTTTTATGGGATTTCAACAAAGGAAAAATAAGCACCTGCTAATATTCCAATTATTCCATCCTATAGAAATTCAGGAGAGTGTTGGGTCCTCTAAGTACATTCCTGCGGAAATTCCATTTGTCTTGAAAACTACTACCCATCAATGCCAAATAATTATTCTAAGCAGTGGTTCCAAACTTTTTCGGTCCACTACCCCCTTGGTGCTACAAACTCATCCTCAGTGCCCCCACCCAGGGTGGGATTCAAATTTCTGTGGTGTTTTCAAATTTGAGCGTGTGGTTTGCTGGTACATGACTGTGTGGGCGTGGCTTGCTAGTCATGTGACTGGGTGGGCGTGGCCAGGTGACTGGCAAACCAAATACAAGTGTCCTCACTTAATGACCGGGTTGTTTATAGCAAGTGTTCTAATTTTATGACTGGCCTCCCCAGAGCTACTTGACCAGTTTTTGGAGTTTTGACAGCTTTAGATCAGGGGTCTAAATCCCACCCCTGCCTGTGTGTGTGAGAGAGAGGGAGAGAGAGAGGTTGGATCAGATCTCTCTCTCCCAACTATGCCAGAAAGACACTGTCAGTCAAAATTCATATTAGTGGTCTCTGGGATTTAAAATTATGAGTTTGGTGGTCCCTGAGGTCCAAAAGTTTGGCAACCCCTGATCCAAAGGGATGAGCCTGAGAGAGGGAGAAAGAGAGAGAGAAAAGAAAGAGAGGAAGAAAATAAAGAGAAAAGGGAAAGAAAGAAAAAGGGACAAAGAAAGAGGGGGGAATGGAAGGAAGGATAGAAAGAAAAAAATGAGGGAGGGAGGAGGAAAAGATAAAGAGATATCTATTCTAGTCCAATCACCTGGTCCAGCAGGGTTAAAGGGAGTGTGTGTGTGTGTGTGTGTGTGTGTGTTCTCCTTGTAATTTACCAGTACATTTTGGTTTTGCCTTCTTCAGAATTGGCACTGTAATACTATGGGGAAAAATAATTTTTAGGTGGAGATCTGGTCCAATGGATCCTGTTTAAAGCCTCAACAAAATGTGAGAGCTTCCTGATTGTCTTGACCATGTTTCGTCCACAAAACCTTTAATAGAAGCCAAAGAGGTTTACATGTGCTGGCAAAGATGTTTCAATGTGGAAAAAGGCCTCAGTCTAAACTAGGCCTCATTCAATCTGATGCGACATGTCTCTCTCTTTCTCTCTCTCGCTCTCCTTCCCTCCCTTCCTCCCTCTCAGACTGGCTTTGCTCTACTTTCCCGATGTGCCTGCGGGGCCGAACATGGATGGATGGAAGGATGGATAGAGAGAAAGAGACAGGCAGGTAGTTAGGTAGGCAGGAAGGCAAATACACAGACGTTTTGGATGGATGGATGGACGGACAGACAGACCATGCAACAGCAGCAGCATTTTGGGAAAGCTATGGTAGCGGCTTTTCCCAACATGTTACCGGATTCAAGGCACTAGTTCTGGAGCATTACTACATTCAGTGGGTGAAACTTCAGGGGCGGCGCTTTGAATGCTCCCCTGCTGCCTCTTAGCGTCCCCAAGAGGGCTGACAGATGGGGGGTAAGAGGCAGTAGGGGGGCGTTCGTGGCGCTGGCCAGCCCTGCAGTTTCACCCATTGACTAGCACTGCTCCGGAGCCAGCGCCTCCAATGCGGAAGCAGTGGCACGTTACATGCAGCCATGGCCGCATTCGACACGCTGTCCCCCGGCCGCCTCTTAGCGTCCTTCTGACCCCCTTGGGGATGCTAAGAGGTGGCAGAGGGGTGTTCGAGAGGCCGGCCCTGCAAGTTCACCCATTGACTAGCACCGTTCCAGAGCCGGCGCCTCAATGGGTGAACCTGCAGGGCCTGCTGGCGCCTCAAACGCCCCCCTGCTGCCTTTTTGCGCCCCTCTGCCGGCCCCCTTGGAGACCTAGTAGGTGGCAGGGGGACAATGCATTGAACGCTGCCGTGGCGTCACATAACGTGCCAACGCTTCCGCATTAGAGGTGCCGGCTCTGGAGAGGTGCTACAGTGAACCTGCAGGGCCGGCATCTCGAACACCCCCCTGCAGCCTCTTAGCGCCCCACTGCCAGCCCCCCTGCCTCTTAGCGCCCCCCCAAGGCATCCCATCGCCCCCCAGGGGGCGGTACTGCCCACTTTGGGAACCACTGTTCTAAAGGCTCATAGTGCTAGATTAGCTGCTGATGTTGAAATTGGAGTTGTTGTGCATGCCCAGTTTTCATAAACAACAAATGTTACATTGTCTTCTCATGAAAGGCACTAGCTGTTGTCACACAAAAGTTTTTTTCTGTTCATAAACAAGGGACATTTGAGTAGGTACAGAACAGTGAAATGGATACTTTCATTTTGATTAGCGTCTTATGAATTGTGTTAATTTTGCTATGTGTTCTTTTTTTATAGTGGTTTGGAAATTTGGTTACCATGGAATGGTGGAATGATCTTTGGCTTAATGAAGGTTTTGCAAAGTTTATGGAATTTGTGTCAGTAAGCAAGACCCATCCAGAATTGAAAGTTGTAAGTATTGAGTTTTTTTCCTCCCATTTTAATGGTAAGTCAAGAAAATCCCAGGACTACTGAAAATAGACACCTTCCTCTCCTTGTAGATTTGCATGAGGCAGGGAAAGGTTTTAGACTAGGCATGATTGCGCAGCACTGAACAAAACTTTATAATTAATGAAAATTAATTATAATATAATTATGGTTATAATTATAACTGTAATCCACCCCGGACTCTGGACGCAGTTTGGTCATGTCTGGAAGCACGACCAACTGCGCATGTGCATAGTACAAAAAAATGGTGCTGAAGCAGAAATTGGCATGGAAAGGGAATCTTTCAGTGTCCATTTTGTTCATACCCAATTTTTGAATCATAATTCGATTTAAAAATCGGGTGGATTTTTTGTTCAATACCTGATTTGGTTGCAAACAGTTACATTCGCAACCTGAGGTTCCACTGTACAGTTAATTGTATGAGAGGGATGGTGGCCTAGAAGTAGAGCTCTTGCTTCACAATTTGGAGGGTGTGAGTTTGAACCTAGGTTGCAGAAAATACTTCTCTCTCTGGCCATAATGAATCCAGCCAGTAAATGCTTGAGCTCCGATCTGTCACCCTGATTCCACCCCTATGAAAGGATTACAGGAGGTCATCTAGTCCAACCCCCTGCTCGAGCAGGAGAGTCTATTCCAAATATTAGCCTCTACCTAGGATTGAACGTATTTCTGTATAAATAATTAAATGTAAGTTTATCTCAATGTCTCATTTTAAAATGAGCTCAAAATTTCAGAAGACTACTCTGGGCTTCTTTTTCTTTTGTTTAGGAAGATCATTTTTTAAACAAGTATTTTAATGCCATGGAAGTAGATGCTTTAAATTCGTCACATCCTATATCGACTCCTGTTGAAAATCCAGCTCAGATTCAAGAAATGTTTGATGAGGTTTCCTACGATAAGGTAAAATAAGAAATTTTGGCCAAGTTTAATAATTCTGGTATAATGTTTATGTCCGAAAGTGATTTTCATTTTCATTGTTAAGGTGGTCAGACTATATTTTTAATGATTTTTTTATTAAAGTAATAAAAACACAAAAGCTAATACAAACTAATAAAGTGCAGAAACAGGAAAGGAGAAAAAAGAAAAGCAAAAGTGCTGAAAGAATTGAAAGGAAAACATAGAAAAAAGAAAGTTCAGATTTCCTTGCAGCAAATATAAATACATTTACAAAATTCTCTGTTACTTTGTGACTATAAAAAAACCTCATCCTCCTTAGTTTTTATTATCCATTATCCATTTTTTTCTAATTATCAAAATCACAAAGCATAATGTTTATCAAATATTTTAGGGTCATTAATTTCAAAGTGCAGAGACAAAAAGTAGGATTTAGTACCATGATCAGTGACGATATGGACATACTAGTCCAAATCCCTAAACATGAAAAAAACTTGATTAATTCAGTATTATTTCATTCTATTTACAGGGATCTTGTATTCTCAATATGCTACAGGATTATCTCAGCCCAGAAATTTTTCAAGCTGGTCTTGTGAAATATTTGTTGCGATTCAGTTATCAGAACACAAAAAACAAAGATCTGTGGGACAGCTTATCAGATGCAAGTATTTGAGAAGTATTTCTTCTCCCAAAATATCTAATTTTAAAATGTTCTTGAGCAGCAGTAATGCTCATCTTGTGATATCTTTAATAATTATTTATTGGTTAGGTTTGTCCAGATGGTGATGAAAGTCACGGAGAAAATGGAGTTTGTATCAGAAACAAGGACAGAGTCTTAACCTCAGTGAGATTATTATTTTTTCTTTCTTTTTCTTTCTTACCTTCTTTTGCCTCCCTCTGCCCCACCTCTCTCTCTCTCTCTCTCTCTCTCTCTCCCTCCCTCCCTCCCTCCCTGTTTCTATTTAATGTATGTGTTGCCTGTCTCATTGTGCAGCAACTCTAGGCACCTATCCATATTATGTCACTAAAGGTGTGATACATTATTTTCATTTGTAAGGTATGCAGTTGAAATAGATTATTTAAGTCTTAACTCCTGGATCTTTTGAGTAGTGTTGTAACTATTCTGAAAAAGTGTGAACTCAAAGTGACTGATTTGAGGTCACTTTCCAACTCAGAATCTTTCCAAACAGAATCTTTCAAGTTCAAACATGGATTTGAATTGCAGTCATTTTGACAAAAGCTAATGCCTAAGTGAAGCACCACCGATCTGTGAATTAAGATATTCTAGATGGAATGTTCTGAAATATTTGAAAGAATCATAGATACTTGTTTTGGATTGTATTCATAGCAAGCTTTTCTCTCAAAAAGCTTGTAGTTTTATCAGGTTGTTTTTACAAATAATTTTTTTAGCTTGTAGGCAAAACATAATAAGTACAAAGGTTCCCCTGACACTTATGGTTTTTTTGCGGTTACTTATTGTTCTAGTTCTCTTCAAATATAAATAAAAAAATTTCCAGTGAAAGAAATATAGTGAAACTTGAAATTTCTTTCATGGCCACATGTGTTTTGTTTTGTTTTTAAAAAGAATGTACTGGTTTTGTTCCTAAAACAGAATTTAAATAAAAGTTTGTTTAAACTGAATTTTCAAAAGTTCGCAACTTATTTGGAAAATTACAGCTGATTAAAATATAATAAATTACTGTGCTTCATTACTTTGCTGATATAGAATGGGAAGAAAAGACAGGTACATAAGTTTAATATTCTCCATGTAGCAAATAATTTACATGAACTCAGTTGGGACATTTTTTAGAATTGTGTAGCTACAGAAAATAATTCAAAAAGAAATCTTGTTCGTCTGATACGTTGATAATTAGAAATAAAAATAAAGTCTCAAACTTATTAGGGACTTATTAGGGATATTACTTGATTATTACAAGAAACTTTAAGGAATTATCATTAAAACATTGCTTCTTTATGCTGAAAAGAATATCACAGTTGAGTACATTACATTGTTGACTTTGCAAATGATTAAAATATGGCATACATGTATTTTTAAATTTCTGTGACTACTATTTTTTATTAATGTACATACCTATGATTTTGTTCATATTTTTTTAACTTATATGTAGCACTGGACCAAAACTGTGCTCCATGATGTACAGGCAGTGATGAATACTTGGACACTTCAAAAAGGATTTCCTCTAGTGACAGTTACTATTAAAGGGAAAAATGTACATCTACAACAAGAACATTATTCCAAAAAAGCTACTTTTTCCTCATCAGCTGGGTAATGATGAATGAATGACATTTCTTTCTGATTATATTTTATACCGATTCTACTTCATGATACAGAAACTTCTTAACTTAGGGCCATAGTTAGTACTGGAATCTAGGTTGTTGAGCAAAGTAATCATAAAGCAAGACAATTCTGACCCTCCCACTTGCAGTTGTTAAGCAATCTTATGTGTCATTAAGTAGATGGATTTGAGGGTAAGGCATGTTGAGTGCTTCAGCAAGGTGAGGCAGGCCCTGTAAAGCTTCACTGACACTGAAAACCTTTCCTGCAAGCAGGATTTTCAGTCTCAGTGTGGAGAAATACTTGCCAGAGGCAGCCCACTCTGCTTACATAATTCTGCCTCTGATCTGGCCCCTGTTGAAATCCAAGCCTGCAATTGCTTAGGAATGACAGGAATTGATGAAACAGTTTTGCAAAAGAGCCTTGTCTCTCAACAAAAAAAAAAAAAAAAATTGGAGTGGTTTCTTTTTGCAAGTCTGGTGGCTGCTGTGAAGTGTCAAATTCTCGCTGCTTTCTCTCCAGGAATCTACTTGATCTATTTGCTTCCTCTCTCGGAATCCATCTGATGTTTTTAGCTCTTAGGAAGCTAAGTGGACCAATTCATGCATATATCTCTTTTTTACAGAAAATTACTCATTCAGTTTACTCCAGAGTAAACATTAGATAGCTGTTAAAGCATTAATAATTGTCATTAATATGGGAAGAAGTTTGAATCAACCATTTAAATACTTTTAGGAACATAACCTTATTTTCAACTTCCTAAATGTGCTTACAATCTGTATCTTCCAAAGTGATATCTGTTTTTTTAAAAAATGCATTCATTTTATCTGTTTAAAAATAATTCAATCTGTTTCAAAAATCATAGTGTTGATTTTGTTTGTAGGAATCTGTGGCACATTCCATTGACATATATTACCAATAAATGTAATGACATTCAGAGGTTCTTGCTGACAAGCAAAACAAGTAAGTTTAATTCAAATTGTGGCGACCTACATAAGATTTCAAACATTAAACAACAGAGGTGTGCAAAATATTTTATAATGAAAATATAGCACAAGTGTTTTAAGTTGACCAACCCTGAAATGTACCATTATGACTTGGAACAGAGACTGGAATGGCAAGTGAGGTTGCTTTTTTTGTTGTTCACAAAGCATTTTGCATAATTAAATGTCTATTAAATATATATTTCAATCGGTTATTGATACATTAATACATTTTGGAAGAGTTTAAAACTTAGGGAATATTGAATTTTAGGATTGTGATATCTTTTCAGTCATTAAAAATCAGGTGCACAAAGCAATTGTGTGGTACATATTGAAGGTATGCCTTATTTCAAAATCAAAACCATGCCTTATTTTTAATGATGAATGTAAATAAATCAGGTGTTACTATGAATTGTGATATATTTTGATTTTAGATGACATAGTCCTCCCAGAAGAAGTGGAGTGGATAAAATTTAATGTAGGAATGAATGGTTATTATATTGTGCATTATGGAGATCATGGCTGGGATTCTCTAATTCGCCTATTAAAAAACAATCATGAAACAATAAGCAGCAATGATCGAGCAAGCCTTATTAACAATGCATTCCAACTGGTGAGGTAAGAGTTAAAAAGATTTGCATATGCCTAATATTTGAGGACTGGAGCAAAGAAGGAATTAAATTAGCAAGCAAGCATGGATACCTGCTGTAAGGTATGAGGTGTGCTTTCTTTAAAAGAAAGATGGGCCTTTTCCTGAGAAAAAGCATATTCCACATTTGTGCAGGAGGCATTGGTTGAAATATACAGAATATCTCAATGTATCCAAAGCTAGGCACATCATGAGCTAAGAAAGGAAATAACGGTTGTATATTGAGAAATACAATTAAAATGTCAGACGTTAAGCATCCTTGTGTTGTTCTGATTTCCCTAGTTGAGGATTTTGCCAAGAGATTTAAAGATAATCCAAGGCCATATAAAACTGTATAAAAAGCCTGCAACTGTAGATGAAAACTGAGCTGAAAGTGTGTTGAAGGCCACAGAGCTATACAGGTAGTCCTTGATCTGCAACCACAATTGAACCCAAAATTTCTGTTGTAAAATGAGACATTTGTGAGTTTTAACCCCTTTTATGATCTTTCTTGCTTCAGTTGCTAAGTGAATCACTGCAGTTGATGAGCTAGTAACCTGGTTGTTAATGGAATCTGGTTTCCTCATTAACTTTGCTTGTCAGAATGTCATAAAAGCAGATCACTTGGACACTGCAACTGTCATAAATATGAACCATTTGCCAAACATCCAAATTTTCATCATGTGTCCAAGGGGTTGTTACAAAGGTTGTAAGTACAGAAAACGGTCATCAGTTACTTCTTTCAGCGCTATTGAGGCTTTGAACAGTCACTAAGTGAACTGTTATGAATTAAGAACTATCTGTGCCAGTGAAGCTGTTGTTCAAGAATTTAGAGCTCTTTCATGAGAGAAACTGTAATGTATCAGCTGTCATCACTAGCATAATGCTACAGTACATTTCAGTGCATTTACTATCTAGAACACATTAGTTTGTTTTTTAGATAAATACATCATTACAAAAAGATACCTATTTTTTTTACCTGGTTACAAATTTATTTTTGACCATAGTAAAAAGAAAAAAATTAAATATATATTTGGTTAATATACATAGTTAATTAGAAAATTCATAGGGAAGATGATTCAGACCCTTCAAAGATATTTGTTAAAACACATTTTCTATTTCCTCAGTGCTGGAAAACTGTCAATTGAAAAAGCTCTTAATTTAACATTATACTTAAAACATGAAACTGAAATTACTCCTGTATATCAAGGACTGAATGAGCTAATCCCTTTGTATAAACTGCTGGAGAAGACAAATATAAGTGACACAGAACAACAATTAAAGGTAAGATAAGAGTCAAGGCAGAATAAAACTGAAAACTTACGTAGCTTTTTCAGTGATATGTGATAATCAGTGATATGTTCTGTGCTAAATGAAATAAATTTTGTTTTGTTTCTTTTTAAAACTTAAACATTCCAAGATGAATTATTCAAAATAAATTCTTTATAGAATGCTGGTAATTCTCTACTACGACAATAATGGAGCTTGCCCATCATGGTAGTAAGTCATAAATACCGTATATACTCGCATATAAGCCGATCTCGCATATAAGTCGACCCTTAAAAAACTGCCCCAAAATGAGGAATTTTNGGGAGAAAAATGGCAACTGACTTCGCACGCGTTTTACTTGAGGCGAGGGCTTTTAAGGGCCAGCTGACAGGGAGTGCGAGAGCCAAGACTCTCATCGCGGGAAGCCGCCATGCTAAGTCGCTGCCCGACTTCGCACACGTTTTACTTGACGCGAGGGCTGCTAAGGGCCAGCTGACAGAGAGTGCGAGAGCCAAGACTCTCATCACGGGAAGCCGCCACACTAAGTCGCTGCTCCGGCGCAAATCGAGGCACGGCCACCAATAAATCAGATTTATGTGCGTATAAGCCGACCCCCAAATTTGGAAAAAAAAAAAAAAAAGCATTCTAAAGTTGGCTTATATGCGAGTATATACTGTACATACACGCAAACTAATATGTTGGAAAAATAGTCTAAAATCAGGATTGATAATCAGCATCCTTCATCAGAATTGATTGATTGGACAGATGTCTAAATTTCAAAACTGATTACCTAAGAAATTCCATTTTATTTGTACAATAATAGCAATGTGACATAAGCTTGGCTAATGTTATCCAATGAGGTTTCAAGTCACATGATGGATTTAGATCTTTCCAGTTGTCATCAGCACTATAATCACTCTTAACAGCAGTATAAACACATTTCAGTATTACTAGCAGTATTACTAGACAAGCTGTTTATTGGAATATATTCTTAGTTAAATTACTTTAATTAGAGCTCCTCCTAGATACAAAATCAGCTGATAAACCTCCAGCTATTTTTTCTCTTTAGAAGATGTATGGGAATAGGAAATTAATATGCATTGGTTAAGAATGCTCTTGAAAATAAAGTTACAGTCAGTTAATATGTAAGGCACTAAATTAATGACATGTTATTGATAAGAATTGTGAGCTGTTAAGCAGTGGAGCAGCCTGCTTCTTGAAGTCATGAGACCTCCAACACTCAAGGTTTTCAAGTCAAGCTTGGACAATTATTGGTGTGGCATAACAATGGGCAGATGGCTGGAATAGAATATCTGAATGAGGCACTGGGCAGATAGCTGGGGTAGAAGACCGGAATGATCTTTTCTATCCTATAATTCTGTGTCTCTAAATCAGGGGTCCCCAACTTGTGGGCTACGATTGTGGCCTATTCACAACCAGGCTGCATGAGCACAACCAACTCATGCGAGCCCACTTGTGTGAGTGGTGGGCACCAGGGCTTGCAGCTCACTAATGCGAGTGGCAGGTGTGCATGCCCACTGCTCACACAAATGAAGTTGTGTGCGTATGCAACTGGCCTTGCATAGACCATCCCCTCTTCCCCTCCCTCCAACTGGCCAACCTGGAAAGGTTGAGAAACGTTCTGAAGGATCGTCTGCTTCCCACTTTCAAGAAATCAAATTACTTGTGAGTTAAAAAAATGCACGCCTATGCATCCATTTTTGAATAGTTTCCTATTCCCTAGACAGAGTCATTGGAGTATATTCCATTCCTTTATAGTTTGGAAAATAAGAGTGGTAAATATAAGCTAAAGCTGTATTTAGTACAATTGCAAAACAATAATATGATTATCATTTTTTAAATAATCCCCTTAATGTTTTTAATGATCCCTAAAATACTGGTGTTACCAATTCCTTCCCTTAATCCCTTCCTTTTAATGTCTTTTAATAATCCCAAAACATTGATGAAGTTACCTAGTTGGGTAATGAAATGTCTCCAAGCAAACAACAAGCTCAGATGGTGCCAAGGACTCCACAGTTCAACCCTGAGCTACAAATGTTCTCTTGTTGGAATCTCTTATCTTTATACAGACTACAGTGATGTTATGACTGCTCTAACAACAACGTATAGGCATGCATATATGCGCTATATGATTACAGTTTTATAAACAAGCTCACATATATGAAATAATTTCTGTATTTTTATTATTAAAGAAAATTGTTCCTTAAACCATTGGGAGTGTACATCCTATCCATTTTTCTGTTTGTGATTTATGAAAGATACAAGCAATACGACTTTTCATTAAATAAAGATTGTTACGTGCTGCTTTAAATAATTGATTTCCATTTATTATAAACTCATTTTATTATTTCACAAATCACTCTAGGCACACATAGTAAATGTATTTAAAAATATGATTGACAAACAGTCTTGGGATGATGAAGGTACTGTGTCTGAACAAATGCTTCGAACCTCCCTACTTATGTTTGCATGTGTACGCAAATACAAACCATGTGTGGACAAGGCACAAGAGTACTTCACGAAATGGAAGGACTCAGATGGAACTCTGAAGTATGTATTTTACTTTTTAAGGGTGCTAAAACAATATCCTGTCTTCAGGAAGAAGACATCCATTCTGGGAACTTGTAATCCTGCTTGGTGGGAGATATACTTTGCAAACTGAATCAAATAAATAACAGTAATTTAATATTTTTTTTCTCAGAGAGTAACATGAGCACAATTTGTTACAGATTGCCAAAAAACATTAAGATGGCAGTATATGCTGTTGGAATACAAACAGATGAAAACTGGGATTTCCTTTTCAGCAAGTATCAGTTACCTGAATTCGATACTGAAAAGAATCAGATTGAAGTTGTTCTGTGTCTGAGCCAAAACAAAGAAAAACTTCAATGGTAAGCGTTCTTCAAATTACATGGGTGATTTTAAATTCAAAGGAACTAGTTCATATATTAACATTATAGCTCTCTCAATGCCAATTTCTTACATTTTCACGATCACTTAATAGTTATGCAGTAACTGTTTTGGGGAGACAATTATCATCAAATTAGAAATGCGTTTTTACATTGCTATTCCTTTGGGGTCAGTGGGCAGCTCAAGCTTGGATGGAACAAGGAAGAATTGACAACTTTTAAAATACCAAGTAGAAAACAGCTGAACACGAGCTTTTAATCTTCTTTTCCAGACTATATTTTCTTCATCTTTATCTTCGCACGTTTAATATTTATTTATATTTTGTCAGTAGAATTTTACTTCATTAAAAAGCCATTCCACAGTTACAGTTAGCTTTTTTTATAAATAATTTTTATAAAGGCTTTACAAAGATTTTAAAAACTACAGAAACATAGAACAAAAAAATATTATAAAAGGGTAAAAAAATTAACAAATAAAAAGCAAGAAAAAGATGTCTAAAATCTTCTTTGCAGAAGTTATAAACATAGCAATTACCATCTTTCCTCCCATGTTGTATATAATACTTCTTTTCTTCCTGCAAATAAATACAAGCATTCATTTTTATTCATTTTCAGCAAAAAATCTATACAGGGTTTCCAGTCTTTTTAAAAAGTACTTGTCGTTCCCTCTTTAACCAAACAAGTCAATTTAGCCATTTCTGTAAACTCAGCCATCTTTATAATCCACTCATCCATTACTGATGTTTCTGAACAGGTAGTCATTGACTTATGACGATTGAGCACAAAATTTCTGTTGTTAAGCAAGTCAGTTGTTGACTTTTGCCCCATCTTACCACTTTCTTGTCACAGTTGTTAAGTTAATCGCTGCAATTGTTAAGCTGGTAACATGATTGTTAAGTGAATCTGGCTTCCCCATTGACTTTGCTTGTCAGAAGCGCAAAAGGTGATCACATGACTTCAGGACACTGCAACCATCATAAATACGAACTAGTTGCCAAACATCTGAATTTTGAACATGGGGATGGGGCAACAGTTGTAAAAGTGTGAAAAATAGTCATAAGTCACTTTGTTCAATATTTTAACTTCAAACAGTTATAAAACAAATGCTTGTAAATTGAGGACTACCCTTGTGGATATAATAGCCTCAAAGTCACTCTATATAAGACCAATCATCCACAGGCCTTTTCTAATTGAGAGTTCATAAAATCTAATAAGAAAGTTCCAGTTTTATCTGAATATTAATTTTTAAAACTCTGCATCACCACATGTATTATTTATTTGTGTCCAGTATGTTTTTGCTGTTTGACATAATGCATGAGAAAATATCTTTTCATGTTTTTCACATTTCCAACAGTGATAAGAAGTATCTTTATACATACTAAGGTAAATTATCTGGAATCAAGCAACAATGGTACATCATTTTTAAAAAGTTTGTGTTGAACTTTCAGGGACTTTCAGACCTTTTAACTCAAAAAAATAAAAGGAACACAAAAATAAGACATCCTAGATCTGAATGAATGAAATATTCTTATTAAATACTTTGTTTGTTACATAGTTGAATGTGCTGACAACAAAATTACACAAAAATTATAAATGAAAATCAACTTTAGCAAGCCATGGAGGTCTGGATTTGGAGTTACACTCACAATTAAAGTGGAAAAAACACACTACAGGCTGATCCAACTTTGATGTAATGTCCTTAAAACAAGTCAAAATGAGGCTCAGTAGTGTACGTGGCCTCCACGTGTCTGTATGACCTCCCGACAACGCCTGGGCATGCTCCTGATGAGGTAGGTGGTGATGGTCTCCTGTGGGATCTCCTCCCACACCTGGACTAAAGCATCCCCCAACTCCTGGACAGTCTGGTGCACGTGGCGTTGGTGGATGGAGCAAGACATGATGTCCCAGATGTGCTCAGTTGGATTCAGGTCTGGGGAACGGGCGGGACAGTCCATAGCATCAATGCCCTCGTCTTGCAGGAACTGCTGACACACTCAGCCACATGAGGTCTAGCATTGTCATGCATTAGGAGGAACACAGGGCCAACCATACCAGCATATGGTCTCCTCCTGAGGATCTCATCTTAGTACCTAATGGCAGTCAGGCTACCTCTGGCAAGCACATGGAAGGCTGTGCGCCCCCTAAAGAAATGCCACCACACACCATTACTGACCCACTGCCAAAATGGTCATGCTGGAGGATGTTGCAGGCAGCAGAACGTTCTCCATGGCGTCTCCACCCTGTCATGTCTGTCACATGTTCTCAGTGTGAATCTGCTTTCATTTGTAAGAGCACAGGGTACCAGTGGCGAATTTGCCAATCTTGGTGTTCTCTGACAATGCCAATATGTCCTGCACGGTGTTGGGCTGTACGCACAGCCCCCACCTATGGACGTCAGGGCCCTCATACCGCCCTCATGGAGTCTGTTTCTGACCATTTGAGCAGCCACATGCGCATTTGTGGCCCGCTGGGAGGTCATTTTGGCAGGGCTCTGGCAGTGCTCTTCCTGTCCCTCCTTGCACAAAGGTGGAGGTAGCGGTGCTGATGCTGGGTTGTTTCCCTCTTACGGCCTCCTCATGTTCTGATGTACTGGCTTGTCTCCTGGTAGCGCTTCCATGCTTGGACACTCCGCTGACAGCACAGCAAACCTTCTTGCCACAGCTCGCATTGATGTGCCGTCCTGGATGAGCTGCACTACCTGAGCCACTTGTGTGCGTTGTAGACTCCGTCTCGTGCTACCACTAGAGTGAAAGCACTGCACCATTCAAGTGACCAAACACATCATCCAGAAAGCATAGGAAGCGAGAAGTGGTCTGTGGTCACCACCTGCAAAGCACAATCCCTTTATTGGGGATGTCTTGCTAACTGCCCTCTGCTTTCCACCTATTGTCTATTCTATCTGCACAACAGCATGTGAAATTGATTGTCAATCAGTGTTGCTACCTAAGTGGACCAGTTTGATTTCACAGAAGTGTGATTGACTTGGAGTTACATTGTGTTGTTTCAGTGTTCCCTTTATTTTTTTGGGCAGTGTATATTTTATCTCCTATTCCTGGTCCTTTAAAAATCTATACTGAATGTTTTAATTGTGCACATGAAAACTATTGAAAATCCCTCTGCAGTCAGTTGTTTTCTCTGTTTTTCTGCACTAGCAATATGTTAACCCACATTCACAATTCACTTTTCAAAAATATCAACTTCCTTTATGTTGGGCATATATTCTACTTTACATATATTAAAAGACAAAAAAAGAGAAACTTCCAAAGACTGTTTTTTAATTGATGCATTTGCATGGAGGCCACTTGGAAACATAGGATAAATAAAATACTGTTTTGTGAAACAATATTGTCAAGATGGGACTAGACAAGAAACTTGAACATTACTTTGGGGAAGTACTAGCTATTGAGCGAATAAATGAGAACAAATTAAGAAGCTGCATTATTTGTTGTACTAGTTGCTCGCTAATAAAGGATATACTTTTCTTAATGAATTTCTTGTATCCATGTATCCATGCTTAATTGAAAAACTTGTTTGATCGTGTTCTTTTCAGGCTAATGGATCAAGCATTGCAAGGTGACATAATAAAGACTCAGGAACTTCCTTCTATAATTATCAGTGTTGGAAGAAATCCTTATGGGTATCAATTAGCTTGGAAGTTTTTAAAAGAAAACTGGCAGAAACTTGTAAAAAAGTATGTATGACCTTCATGTTCTTGCACTTTATTTTGTTTTGAGGAAGCCTACAAAACTGTTTACTCCGTTGATGTTTGCTGTTTTTTTGTTTTTGTTTTGTTTTTGTTTTTTTTTGTAGATTTGACCTTGGCTCACACTCACTTGCAAAAATGATTACTGGCTTAACAAGTCAGTATTCCACAAAGGAACAGCTTGCTGAGGTAATTATATCTTTGACAGCCTATATAAATAATTGTGACACAATATTTTTATCTTACATCAGTGTAAACCATTTTTACAGAGAGAGACTCAAATTGGTAAGAATATATAATGTTTAGTTTCATGTTTGTGCATATAAAGATACATATGTTTGTGTTTTCAAACTAGTTTTGACATGGCAACTATATAGACAAGTTCATGCATTTTTTTCCAACATTTTTGAAGTGATTTGCCATTGTCTTCTCTCAGGATAAAAGATTAAGTGGCTCAAGGTCATCCAGCTGGCTGCCATATTTAAGAACTTTTAATTTCTGCTTCACTGCATTTAATGACTATATTGCTTTTAATCACTATTAGAAACTGGTTCTAATACCCATACATATAGACTTATCTGAGTTTTCCAAATAATTGACTCAATCCAGTTTACAACAAAACACAACATTATAACATCAGCAGATTAAAATTATTTCAAGAAATAAAGCATGGTACTATTCAATTAATCAATCCAGTAACAAAATCCAGTTTCAGACTCCAAAGGCTCTCTGGAAGAATGTACAATAGTTTCATTCTAGGAGTTCATAACTAATGCATGTGGGGGTTGATGGAAAAACAGCATTTTCTAGTTTCCCAAGACCCCTCCCTTGTAGACCTGTTTTTGCAAAATTTGTCTGACATGACCAAAGCAGCTGTCACTGCAATTTTTTTTAAAAAACTAGTCTTTATTTCTCTATGCTATAAAAATATCCTGCTTGTTTTCCAAATGACTGTTCATTTGAATAAGAAAAGAATCATCATTGAAATGAGCACACAAACACATTCTCAATGTGAGCATTCTACTTCCATTTTGAAAGATGTTGCTTGAATGCAGATGGAGGTCTGTGTTCAGCTCATGTTCCCTCCCCTCACTGACTTTCTTTTAATCTGTGTTATACTTAGTTTTTGCACAAATAGTTTATAATTTGACAGTCTGCATTAAGTATACAAGTCTAGTTTTGAAATCATATATTGTCAAAACCTATGGAAATACACCAAATTCATTACATTTCGTTTCTATATTTTTCATTTGGAAATGAGTGGGACTTGAGAATGAGTACTTCTGAGATAGCTGCAGCCTCTGTCAGAAACTAGGAAAAAAATTGCAACTATTCATGTTCATCCAAAGAATGGAAGTTTATGAGGATGATCCATATCTCTTAAGAAAACGTCTCATTACTAACCAGGCTCATCCTCTTGTCTACTGGAATATATATATATTTATTTGCAACTCCTTTTTGGTTGAAGGCATAGTGAGAAAGGAGAGATAAGCATGACCAAATTGTTTGAATGCCATTCCTTAGCATACTGTATTCAGTAATAAATCTGTTTTGAGAAATAGACTTTTCTGTTCTACTTTGGTAGGAATCCTACAAAATCAGTTGTGTTTCTCTGTATATTTCCTCAATAGGTAAAAAACTATTTCAGCTCAATGGACAAAAAAACTTTAGAACTCCGTGCTGTTCACCAAGCAATAGAAACAATTGAGGAAAATATCCAGTGGATGGATAAGAACCTTGAAAAAATCAAGACATGGTTACAGATTAATAGCAAAGTGTGAAATTGTATGTGAACTATTGATTCAGAATTGACAGAAGTAAGTTTTCAAAACTATACATATTGTCTGTAAATGAATAGAAATCTGTGCAACAGGAATGTTCCTTAATATATTTAAAATTATTCCATTCAGATTAAGTTGGGGCTTGTGGAAAACAAAGGCAAGAAAACACTACAGTTTTTACCACTATAATTCAATATCCTACACAAGTATTTTTGATACAATTGTTTTTAGAATAGAATGGAATGGAATAGGAATTCTTTATTAGCCAAGTGTTATTGGATACAGTAGACAGTTTCAAACAAGTGTGTACAGGTAGTCCTTTACTTATGACAGTCCAGCCCAAAATTTCTGTTGCTAAGTGAGACTGTTGTTAAGTGAATATTGCCCCATTTTATGACCTTTCCTGCCACAGTTAAGTGAATCATTGCAGTTTATTAGCATGATTGTTAATCTGGCTTTCCCATTGACTGTCAGAAGGTCACAGAAAGTGATTACATAACCCCGGGATACTGCAACTGTCATAAATATGAATCAGTTGCCAAGCATCTAAGTTTTAATCATGTGACCATGGGGATGCTACAATGGTCATAAGTGTAAAAAATAGTCCTAAATCAATTTTTCAGTTCCATTGTAACTTCAATCACTAAATGAATGATTGTAAGTGTAGGACTACTTGTAATGGTCATTATTTTAAAGTAACCATTACTTTAAAATAACTCTACAGACTCCAGAGGCTAGAATTAAATAGTATTTATCAGTAACTGAATATTAAAATCAGCTTAAGAAAATGCTTAAGGGCTTGCTACTCAGGGCAACTATAAACCATAAAATTAAGACAGTGTATAAGTGAAGGGTAACTGGTTTGTCTGTTCCAGCACAATGTTAAGGGGAGAATTCATTCATTTTATCATCTCAAAACTGTACATAATTGTGGCCATTCCATTGTAGTTCTCAGTGACCACTCATTCATCAATTGTTGAAAGTTACAACAGCACTGAACATAAGTCGTATTGGCAATCAATCCTTGAAGCTTCACCTTTCTTAGCACTCTCATGGTCACACAATTATGATCTGGGTGCTTGGCAACCAGCTTATGATGGTTGCATCATTCTGTGGTTGCACAACTACCACTTGTGATCTTCTCTGCCAGCTGCCTGCAAGCAAAGTCAGTGGGAAAGTTGACAGGAAATGTTACAAGAGACCACTGTAAATTATTCTCATTACCAGCTTTTTCTCCTGAATAGCCTGGCTATGGAGTACAAGATCCTGGGGATGGATCCTCGTGATCTTGTATTTCCTTGCCCATGCCTATAACACCCCACCACCCACAGCTGCCCTTTGTGCACCTTCGCTCACCCAGTAGCAGCCACGCAATGCCAATGCGGCTGCCTACACATCTTTCTCTCAGAATGGGACAATTTGCTGTGGCCAACTCACTGTGGAACAACTTGCCATGGGACAATTCACTGCAGGACAATTCAACAACTCAATGTAATTATTTTAAGTAATTTTTAAAATATTTTTTATTTTTGTCATTCATATTTCATTTTGTCCCTTCTTTGGTATCCTTTCATTATTCTAGTCCATTACTTAGATATTAGTGTAATTCTTGTCCCACAGTGAGTTGTCCTGCAGTGAGTTGGCCATGACGAGTTGTCATAGACCCTGTTCCCCCACCAAGCAATAGCTGGTCCCACCATACTTATACCACACTAAGCCAGCCACTTACCCATTTGCCAGCCTGCTTGAGAGCTGCCTCGGACTTGCAATTTCCTGCCAGCTTCTCCATTGACTTTGCTCATTGGAAGTCAACAGGACATTGTGAGATAGTCCTCAATGATACCAGTGGATATGAAACCAGTCCTTTGCAACCATTTTGTACAGTGATGGAAATTCTGGTCACAATTACTGTTGTTAAGTGAGAATTATCTGCCTGAAGATGCTTGTGTAATTCTTTGATTGCACCTGGCAAAAATGATCACTTTCAACAAGCTTAATTAGTCACTGAGGAAATTTTAATTAGATATATTGGTGCATGCTGTTATACTTTATTTTTGGAATAATAGTATAAAACTAATTTTGAAGGAGTTATCTGTATTTCAAGAATGTCATTCCTTCATTAATGTTCTTGTTTCACCCTTATTAATTTGTTTACTTATCCATAAGTCATACATTTGTGTTGTGGCTTTTATGAAACATTTTGATGGATTTCACAACAACCCTGTTGCAATAAACTACAGTATTCCCGATTTCTGGGGGTATTGAGAGGTGTATCTTTGCCTTGGAATGTATCATTTCCAAAGACACCTTTGCGTTAACATATGCTGAAATATTAGTATTCTCGGTGTAACAAAATGGCAGAGTATTGCATTATTTTAAATGTGATTATTTATAGTTGAATAGCATTGAATTTCAATAATTAAGACACAATTCCTAGTGGCAAAATATGTGAAAAGTCCATAATCCACAGCAGTACATAAAAGCAAGGTTAGACTGGTCTTTAAAATGTGTATGCCTATGGATTAGGTAATAGAAATTGATAAGATATAACAAAGCACATTTAAGGTTTTTTTCAGTAGAATTCAAGTTGCAACAGAATACAAAATAACAAATATAAAGTAATACATAAAATGTTTATTAGTGTGCCACAGTAAAATGTCAAATGCAGTTCAGTATTGACATTACATGTAATTAAGGACAGTCTTCAGTATGAAATATGCAATCCACAAGGAAATTTTTTATTGAATCCATTTGAAAAAAGTAAACATTGTGACAGAAAACACCATGCTCTTTTTTAATCCCCATGCAGGTGAAAAGGAATCACACAGCTAAGATTCCTAGAGCAACTAATGTTGGTTTAGTTTATAGCTGCCAAAGAACATGTGTGGTCATTTTAACATGTAAGTGGAGAGAGAGATTTCAAAGCACATCTGAATCTGGAACTATATCCATCTCTCACATACCCTGCATGGAATACTTAAAGAAAGGAAAGCACTGAAATCTGATTAAGAATTATTCTGAAATCAGCTGTGCCATATATCTATGCACTAGGACAGTGTTTCTTGAACTTGGCAAGTTTAAGATGTGTGGACTTCAAATCTTAGAATAGCTGACTGGGGAATTAAAGGAATTGAAAGGCAGACATCTCAAAAGTTGCTATGTTTGAAAAACACTGCACTAGGATAAGGATTCTTTGCAGGTTTTCAATTCCTAGGATGGGTACTATGCCATCCTATGCATTCAGCTCTTCGTGTTACATATTGCTCAGATTAAAGCAGATAATATAGAACAGTTTTGGGGGAGGGGATTGGTGGGAAAAGTACCAGTTACCTTTCTCTATAAGTTTGGATGTAGATATCCTTCCAGGAAGCCAGTGACAAGATGTAGCACAAATGCTTTGCATGTGATGCAGGTTCTAGAGGATGGTACTGTTCATTATTTGAGAAGAAGCCAAGGCTGCAACATAGAAGTGTCTACTCTGCTTCAATTTTGAAAACTTTGCAACTATTTACTCATTTTCCCCTAAGTGTTTTCCAGCAAAAGCACTCATAGACAATTGGCCTAAATAAGAAGGCAACCAAATTCATGTTTAAAGCATTCCTTTTTATAACTAGCCTAGATTCACTGAGATTTACAGGCACTGTGGGTAGGTTATGTGCAAAATTTTGCATATTTCACTCTATTAAATCCATAAGAAATATCTTTCTTACAAATATAAAGCATTCTTTTCTTCTCAAAACTTAAGAAAATGACAGTAATAGACAATAAAGTAAGTGTCTAGAAAATGTGAGTTCATCCTTGAAAATAGCAAAATAAACGCTTTGCATGCCAAAATAGCCCAATACCATAAAATGTCCAAGATGCTATCTTTTTGCAAAACTGCTTTTGTTCAAATGCAGCTGTCCATCAAAATAAAGAATTTTCACACTGGTGGTAAACATTCTGAAAAGATAAAAATATATTCTATTCTTAAAAGTATGTCATAACATTCAACAGCTGAGGCAGGAATTTTAACATAGAAAACTAAAATATCCAGATTAGCAGGATAGACAGGGTTAACTTAAACTGACCAATAATGTTATTTACAGAATGTATAGAGCTCTTCATCTCAATTTTGTGACTCGAGACAAAAAAACAGGATATAAGAATATAACATTGCATCTATGATGTTTCATATAAATAGAATCCTCTTACTGAACCTAATTTCCTTGTTAAATCAAATTTACTTTTACTCCGAAGAGTAAAAACTGGTGTTTCATTTAAAAAAAAAAAGGCTAGCAGACTTTTTTTTTTTTTTTTTNNTTTTTTTTTTTTTTTTTAGAAATCGAAGGTGGTTATTTTTAATCAGATGGGGTATAAGCAAAGGCTGGATTGTGACAATAGGCATACTCATTTTCTTATTCTTCCCAAATGGCTGGGAAAGAGGTCTTACTGTAATTCTGAATTTATCTTTCGCAGTATACTTCAAAATTAACTAGAGGTCTGTAGAAAAAATGAATAACCAACAACAGTCACAGGGAGAATATGATTTTTAAAATGATTTATTCCAACTTCAAGGATTATGGCAGTGATCTATTATCACCAGAGAGAGAGCAAGCTTATTTCTTTTGTCAACGATCCAATTTTACTTCTTATTTGTAAGAAACAAGGAGAAAGTGTGCCTCTGTATTTTTGTGCTGATATTTTCAGGAGAGGACTCCAGGGACTGCAAAAAGGGGCTCATACATCATGTAGGTTATCCATCTGTTGCTTCAAGTATACAGCAATGGTTCCCTGATGGGAAAGTTGTAAGAGGACATCTTACAAAGAAGGCTCCATGTTGGGAAAGACTAAAGTACGTCAGAATTATGTGGTCAAACTAATCTCTGAAATAGTGAAAAACCTATCCTGACGTCAGGGTTTATAACGGCAGATTTTCTAAATGTTAATTCATTCTGAATTGCATGCATATTATATATGCATGATAGATAACTTAGAACTGCCTTACCTGGTGACATTTAACTTTTTGTTTGTTTTTCAGATTTTGCAGTGGAAGATTGCTCCTTTGCCTTAAAAGAGAAGAAAAAAAAAGAATCATGACATTAGTTACTGCATCCATGTAGTAAACACTTGAGTTTACATACTGTATTATGAATTATGTCTTGGGAATACTGGTTTTGGCTTAGCGTATTCTGTGAAGTAGGTCTATAAGACATGATTAATCAAACTATAGTAAAGTGATGTGTTAGCCATGCCATTTTAAAAAAAAGGAAAATAAAGACTTGGGTTGGGAGGTGGAAAGGTTTGAAATAGACAAAATTATCAAAAACCAGGGCCTGGGTTAAAAAGCTTTTCACAAATTAAAACAGTCTCTCTCTTTAAGTTAATTGGTACTTTCATGTGTCTTAAAGATCCAACATTTGTTCAGGCACCCAATAGCAAGTGTTTTTATTTCTTTATTACATAAGTTATCTTTGACTTGACCACCATTGGGATGAAATTTCTGTTGCTAAGTGATATGGTCATAAAGCATGACACATGACCATATCACTTAGCAACTAGCAATTCCAATAGCTGTTAGCTAAGGCGACACCCCAATCTAAGTCACACCAGACTTGACCCCTCCCAGCCCCAATATAAACTTCACAAACAGAAAAAAACGGTTATCATTTACATGTTTAAAAAACTAAGGTAGAAGTTAGCATTAAATATGCCTATGAATCTAGGCAAATAATGTACAAAGATCCCATAAAATCTCCAAAGGATCATTTTTGGAATAATGTTCCCATAAGTATTTTTTCAGGCTAAGGTATAGTTTCAATTGATTATAATCATTCTTTTTATCCCCTACTGTTTCATATTGTTCAAACAGTACAACACAGGTTCATAGTTTCTGTTCTAATAGGTGATAGTAATGAAACAAGTTTTTAAAAAATCAGGCTTCCTGACTAACTAATAGAGGTAAGGGAATTACTTAAAAACTGCACGTAAGATGCTTTAGAAATTCTCCAGCTCATACAAGAGACAAAAGTGGAACAAATTACACTAGGTAAAATCATTATGCTAAACAATCTCTTACCTTCTTGGGCGTTTTGGATTTCTTTTCCTCCTTCCTAGGTTTAGATGAGGCAGCACCTTTTGATTTCTCCTCCTATGCCCAATAGAGAAAAATGCTTGTTCATTTTTCAAGAAATAACATATTTTCAAAATGTATTTGCATGAGATACATACAGGTGGTCCTTGACTGATGATCACAGTTGGGACCAAAAATGGTCCTGAAGCAAATCACATTTGTTATGTTAATCCAGCTTCCCCCAATTAACATTTCTTGTTATAAGCCAGTTGGGAAGGCCATTAACCATGATTAGGTAACCACAGGATGTTGCTATAGGTAGTAAATGTAATCTGGTTTTGCAAGTGCCTGAATTTTAATTATATGGTGGTAGTGCGGTGTCCTAACTGAAGACAGGTCAACAATCACTTTTCCCTATTTCAACCATCACTGAATGGATGATCGTTAAATCAAGCATTACCTATACAGAAAAACTGAAATTCATATGATGGGAGATCTGACCCAAGAGATCAGAAAAACTGAAAGGAGAAGCTAGAAATAGTTTTTTAAAGGTAGAACACCATATAATTCCATAATATAAGTTTAAGAGGCATTATGTTTTATCTAATGCAATTGCTGAAACTTTAGTTAAGGGAACATTGGACTGTGGAGAATAAGAAGCTCCTTATGTCTCCTGCCAAGCACCCCCTTTTCTGCTTCTGCTTTATCTCTTCTGTGGAAGATATATGTTTTCTAAAGCTTAATGTTTAAATATGCAGATTCCTGCATATATGTTTTTATTGTGTAAAAATAAATTCTTGTGTTTTATTGAGGATATATAAACATGCACATGGAAAAACAGCCCTGTTTGTATTGTCCAGGAGAGGCAAACAAACAAAAAGAAGCACAACTTAGCACAACTTTATTGTGCGAAAAGCTTTATCAGCTTTTATTTATTGGAGACATTCAAAACAACTTATTTTTGAGGAGTGAAGACTTTCTTTGGATAATTTAGGCAGCATTTGCACTGGAGACATTGTTGAGTATGAATAAAACTCAAGATTTACAACTTAGAAATGAAAGCAAGAACGGGCATTTAATACTTGTTCCCTTATTCCATTTGACTCTTAAGAAACCTGAATTAGCATTTAAAACAACCAACTCTTTACTCCATTATTTGAGTTAATTGATGCATGTTCCTGCAAAGACTAGAAATAAAATGCCACTCTTAAACAGCATTTAACAGGTCTATTCTTAGCTTTAAAAGCCAATGTGGGATTAACCTCAGCTATATTCTTATATTTGGTAGAATTTTTAATTACCTAAAATCAGGTTACCTAAAAATTAAACCAAACCTACCAAAGTAAGGAGTTTTGGTAAAGCTATATGCAAATAATTGTGAGTAGATAAACCATGAAGTTTATGTTTTTAAGGAATATTTAAATGAATCCAGTCCTCAAATTCTCATGGAAATCGGAAAGGAAATAAAATTATATAAGCAAAATTAAAAACATGAAAAATACATATTCTAAAAACAGGCAGATGGCGCTCTAGTATAAAGCATAGTATAAATGGGGATGTTTTACTTATTTAGAGGAATGGCAATAAACTGAGAAAACATATTTATAAACTATTTTTCTATTAGACATTCACTGGATAACTTCAAGAGAGACAGAAAATATTGTTTTTTTTAATTCATTTCACACAGTATCCGTAAAATAAAAAACCAGTGCTAACCTTGTTTATTACAATCAACTAAATGACACAGAGGAGAATAAGTTTTCAAGTTTCAAAATCTCTGGCAATGTGTTTTGCTTTATGATTAAGAACACAGATAATTTTAAAATAAGCCAGTGTATTTTTCTCCTTTTTCCTGGTCTATTTCCTTCTTGAAGCATTCTTGAAACTCACACTTGGACATAATTAAGGTCGAATAAAGAATATTGAACAGAAGTTGTTGGATTTCTTCTGACACATCAATATGGACTTTCATGCACAATAAAAAAAAATTCATTATACACATCTATGTAATATGCTATAGTGGTGAAGGTGCAGGCCTAGAAACCAGGAGACAGAATTCTAGGCCTGCCTTAAACATGAAAGCTGGGTGGGTAACTTTGAGGCAGTCCCTGTGTTTCAGGGACCAACCAAACTCAAGGAGGTGTTGGAAAAAAAAGAAGAGGCAGAAGTACTATGTTTGCTTGCCGCCTTAAGGGCAAAGTAAAAATGGTAGTATAACTCTTGATTTGGGTCATTTTACACTCTTCGAATGAGATTCTTAAATATGGCTTATATTCAACAAGTAGAATGCAAATATTGTATAATATACTTTTTTAAAAGTATATTAATTCAGAACCACACAACAAATCAAATGTTTTACTTGCTGTTTATTAAACAGAAAAAGGCATTTTGCAAATTGTACCTTTTATTACTTTTGTTCCTTTAATGTGGCAGGATGTGACTGAGTTAAAGGACACCTGATCTTGCCAAAAAAGAGGCCTACCTTTGTTGAAGGTGGCTGTGAAACAGATTTACCACAATGGTCGAAATCCCCAGAGAGAGCATCAATGGCTGCTGAGTCACTATCTGGTTTCTGAAATAATAATTACCATTTTAAAGAACTGCAAAATTAAGTACTTTTCCAAGGCCATCTCTAAGCTCTAAACCAAAATCAGAAATTTAATTATCAAATATCCATTCAAGAGTTTCAAAGCATGTTTGGTACAAAAGATATAGAGCAAATGAAACAACAACTTTCAAAATGCACTAATATTTCCAAGTACCACAGGCCTTTGTTATTAAACATCCTTATTTTTAATGCTAACCACTGGATCCTACTCTGAGGTTCTTTACTGGGTTAATTGATATGAAGCGGTAGACAAACTTACTGGGAACAAAAGCCCACCAAGCTGCAGCAGCAGAAGTAATAAAAATACTCCATTATCACTACCAGAGCTCAGTTCTATTTGGTTTCTAATTCACGTTTGTCATCAGAATCCTGCATTTCGAAAGAATTAGATCAGTTTCTTGACCTAAAGTTTCTTGAGCTAAACCACCCTGGGCCAGATGGATTGTGTAGAAATTTAAATAAAATAAGAATTGTTCTTTCCAATATTATTACAGATAGAAACTATCCTACTTTTAACTAGTCAAGATATCTTTTCCTCTGAATATTAGAGGAATATAATACAATATTATATAATACAATATTAATTGAATATAATACAATATTAAAATTCATGCAACATTAAGGGATTCACATCCATCATTTTGGTCCTGGAGGTAAATTCATATTTCAATAAACTAAGCCTATCTACTGACCAGCAAGCATAGAACTGAAAGTAATACTTCCTTACTGTTTGTTCTTTGGGTTTCTCACCATCTTTATCTTTTGGCTTTGTAGGCTTACCCTTTGACAAAGATAAACAAAATTAAATATCAGTTTCATCAACATATTCAAATCTAATCTAGTCATCTATTTTAAATAATCTAGAATGCTTAGATTGTTTAACTTTTCCTAATTCAGTTGGTTCCAGACAACTTCATGTTCTTCAAAAGTAGCACTCTGCATGCGGAAACTTTAAATGTTTCATTGTATTTATGGAAAACTGTAGCTCCAGTACAAAACGGAGTGATTGGTGATCCATCACTGGAGGTTTTCAAGAAAAGATTAGACGATCATTTGTCTGAATGGTATAAGGATTCCTGCCTTGGGCAGAGGGCTGGACTAGAAGACCCCCAAGGTCTTTTCTAGTCTTATTATTAGCATGCATGTAAAACACAGTTTCAAAAGATATGGAGCATGAGGCTTTCATTTTCAATGTCAAGCAATCTGTCATAGTTGCTCTGAGTCTAAAGCATCCTTATCTAACTGACTCTTAGACAACAACACCCATGATTCTTGATTGACAGAACCCATCTTGGCTAATGCTAAAGGATGTTCAACTTCAACATATTTAGAAGACTCTAGTTTGGGCAATACTGTTATTTATGAGTAATGTACATTTAAACACTGGAGGCATCTTCTATTTGTTCATCAATGTCATTTGACAATCTAGTCCTGCTTCAGTACATTTATTTCTTTAAAGAAAACTAATGTAAACTTGACTTTAAAAGTATCGATGGTATTTACCTTTTCATCTGAGTCCAAAAGATGTCTATATTCAGGAGGGATTGTATCATCTCTTTCTCCCAGTTTGTCTCTATATTCAGCTTTGGCTTTTTCCTGTAAAAAGTGGGTGTTTTTTTTTTTAAAAAATGGAATTTCTTTTAGAGTCTAATGAATCCCAACCATGATTTATAGATGACAGTCTCATCTATATCTCAGCGGCACTCTTGGTAATCTTTTCAGAAGAATTAAAATATTTAAAAACTGATGTCACATAAACATTACAAAAAATGCTACAAAACATTGCATGTTCAAATATATGACAGGTTTTACAATGCCATCTAAATGCAAAGCAACATATATGCTTTGTAAATTACTGTATTTTTCACTCCGAATTATAAGATGCACCTAGCTTTTGGGGAGGAAAACAAGGGGGGGGGAAATCTGCCTCTGCCTCCCAGCAATTTTCCTCCTTGCAGCAAATGGCAAACATCCAGTTTCAGTTTCAGCACAGCCTGATTAGCATGAGCAGCTGATTGTCGGTTGGGTCGGCCTCCCGACAATCAGCTGTTTCAGGCTGCAAGGATTGCCATCACCTATTGCCGCCTCCGCACATCCCATTTTTGGCATCCACATCCTATTTTCAGCCTCTGCAATGCCCTGTTTTTGGCCTCTGTGTGCCCCATTTTCAGCCTGTTCTGGGCAGTAGGAATCAGAATGGGAGGAAAATGGGGCACATGGAGGCTGAAAACGGGGAGTGCAGAGACAAAAAATGGGATGTGGAGGATGTGAAAAAGGGGCATGCGAAGGTGGCAATAGGCAATGGCACCTGCAGCCTGAAACAACTGATCGTCAGAGGCCGATCCAATTGACAATCATCTACTTGTACTAATTGGGCTATGCTGAAACTGAAACTGGATGTTTGCCATTTGCTGCAAGGAGGAAAACTGCTGGGAGGCAGAGGCAGACACCCCCCCCCCATAGTTACGCTATGCTGAAACAGGCTTTTTGCTGCAAGGAGGAAAACTTGGGAGGCAGAGGCCAAAGGGTGGGGGCTTGCAGGTGGGCGGGACTTTGGTAACATTTGGTAAATAAGATTGATAGACATTTCCACCCATTTTGGGGGGGTGGAAAAATGTGTGTCATACTCTGAAAAATATGGTAGTTCAAGAAATACTAGAACACTTAAAAACATTTTTAAGTCAAGCCTCTGAATTTTCAGTTCTTTGGTACAAAATATTTTGTAAAAATTTAATCAACACAGATTATATATAAACAAATACGTAGTTTTTAAACATAACTTTTCTTTCCTTCCACAGGTATAATTTTGCAATCCAAACATATTTCATAGAAACAAAGATTACAGAGAGAAATTTAAAAAAAAAATTGATTTTCAGTCTTTAAAGAGGCAAACAAAGGGACCAAAAGAGTTCCCTAGCAGGAATATGTAATAAAATGGGCAGTGAAACAAGCAGTGACTTTAGAGAGCTGACACAGAAAACATCTCTTTTCTCTACTTCAGCAAACTTCCCTGGCTCAGTCCATCTGTACTTCTGCCAACTACTTAGCTCAGGACAGTTAGTTTTCTTTGTAACTCTGGAAAACAAGTACAGTACTAATTCACAGTTTGGGGAGACGGGTCTGTTCTTTTCTCACCTTTACTTTATCCAAAACTGGTTTGTTTTCATCTGGGTCAGGCTCCCTTTGTCCCAGTGAATCAGCAAGAAGGTCTGCAGCATCATCAAGTTCTTTCCTACCCTGACAGATTTAAGAAAAACAAAAAACACATATATGTGTACAATCACAAACTTCCGGAATGGTAGAGAGATTATGTGTAGAGCCCAGTCAAAGAGCTTTGAAAGGCTGCAGGAAGTTTACAGTCATCATTTTATTTCTGTACCTCTGACTACAAGCAAGAGAATTCAGCTTTCATATTTCTAAAACTTTTTTAAAAAATAGTTGTAAATCAAATTTAACTCAAACAATGCTCCCAGTGGAACTCAAGAACACTACCGGATTGCTCCAACAATCTGTATGAAAAAGCAAATGACTATGTACATATATCTTTAAATAATGTACACTTTCTTCCAAACTTCAACATCCTGGACTTGAAGTTGAATAATCAATATTCCTAAAACATCAAATGGGCGAATAATACTGAATTGCCATGTCAATATATCTAAATATTGATAGGTTGCTGAAAGTTGCTAATGTCCACAAGTACAGTTATCAGGAAGTATTGCTCTGCTTACTGGGATGACTGCTTCTTTTGGAACAGATGAATGTACAGCAGAAGCAGCAGCAGAAGAAATCACCTCTTCCGTAGGGACAGCAGACTTGCTAGGAGCTGTAGATTTCTACAAGGAAAGGAAAGGATTCATCAATACAGGTAGAAGTGAGACAAAAAAGAAGTTAACGCAGAAAATTGTTTCTGATCTGTCCCTTAATGCCCCCTAAATGCTTTTCTAAAACTAAAACTAAAGAATTTACAGAAAATACAACAAGTCTTTCCTCCAGTAATTACTGCTGAAAGGGGAAGGAGAGAGCACTTACCATTCAAAGGGAGTGCCACACTCCTAGCTTCATCTAATCAAGAACTCTATAGTACATGCATAAAGAGGAAGAAGCAAAGGGCATCTCCCCACTTCTATAATGCAAAAAGCTAAAATTTATTAGGGAAGCAATAGAGAATTTGCTCTACACTTCTCAAATGGCAGTAATGACTGAAACACAAATACCTTTGAAAATTAAATCACCTAAAGTATTTGGGATTGCCTAACCCCCTGCTTGCTGCTCAGTGGTGATTTTTAAACCCTTTCTTTATAAAGCTTCAATAGGGATTCTCTCATTTACTCTGCTTCCTCCTCTCCACTCATATTGTTCCTCTCTTGTTTTCTCTTCCCAGTACAGCTGCTCTTGTTTTTCATCTCATATCCTTCTTCTTCTACTGCTGCTTTAAGTTGGAAAAGATAGAGGGACAAATGACTCTGTTTTGTGTGTCTATATAGTAAGTAGTTCATTCATCTGACAAAGGCAAGAAATTTCAATTAGAAATTACTATAACATTCATTGATGTATTTTTGCTCTTTTCTGAGCAAGTTTTCTGGGCAGTGTATATATTCATAAATGCAAATTATCTATAAAAGTGTCACATGAACACATTAATGAATATGAATTCTTCACATTTAGATTCAGCTGCAGTTGCTAATCCTAGGTTGAAAGGCAAGGAAACTAGACATTACATAGCATTTACATAGAGTCTATAATTTTTTCATCTTGTCTTTCTTTTCTAGAATTCTCATTTTAAGGTCTCAAATAATTTTCAGTTAAATAAACAGCATTTTTAAATTGATCCCTGAAAATCATACGTGTGCCTTTTTCTTTCAAATCAGATTTTGAAAGAAGGGAAACCTGCCATCAGCCAAAATTCAAATTTTCCTAGTCTGCTAATAAAAAGAAAACTCCCGATGTTGACTGCCTTTTATAAAAGTCCCTTGTGTTAAAAATTTCTGGCTTATCTAGAAATGTTCTGAAAATGTCAGTTAAAAATGAACTTGGGATGTAACAATTATGAAAAAAATGCAAAATGTACAGTCCAAAGTTATTAGAAGGGATGTAAAACTGACCCTATAAATACATTATTGTACAGATCTAGGTGCTTCTATCGTGGAAATAATCTGAATGCAATTCAATAGTAAAGTATACAGTTCTACTACAGTTAGTAGAATTTTTATATATATCTAGAGCATGCACGTAATTACATCTGAATGTCAAAAGCTTCTCTGTCTCAGACTCAACTAATCCTTACCGCAGGTGTTTCTGTTGTTGATGCTGGTGCAGAACAAGAAAACCCTTCAGACAAAGCATCAAGAAGTTCACTTTCACTCAAGGGCTATAAATCAGAAGAAATTATTTAAAATGTTTTAATACGTGTTTAAATGTCCCTGAAGTGACTGAATACAGAACTCTCAGTTTAGAACTCTTAATTAAGAAAGAATTAATAGTCAGTTAAGTATCTAATTTGAACACATTAAGCTTTCAATTTATTTATTCATGAACCAGAAACACACACACACACCTACCTGAGGCTTTTCTTCAGGTTTTGGCAAAAGTGGCTTCCCATCTTTATCCTGTGGAGGGGAAAAAAAGGAGTCTAGCAATTACTGCACTGTGGCAATTCCTCAAACTGCCACATTCTGTCCCAAATTTAGGACGTCAACTATCCCATAGAATCAAATAGATATCTTTCCAGAGTGACCACAATAACAAATTCCTGCAGCTGCTTTTATTAACTGCCTCTTTTAATTAGCTTCTGCTCCTTCCTCAAATATCTTTGTGTAAAAGATGGTGTTGCCCTTGCTGAAAGATGAGCTGGAAGATTTAGCTACTGCAGGATGAATCTTTCTACCAACTTAGAAATTTTGAGAACAGTCAACAAGCAATCAAATTACATCATTAATCTAATTCAGGATATTGATATACTGTACAAGGTATTCATGGTCAAGGATCAATTTAAAATGCTACTGTCAAGATTAAAGTGAACAATATAGCTTCCTGCAGTCACCAAACCATACCACCAAAATTCCACATAAAAAGCAGGAATAATTGCAGAACGAACATTCTTAACTGCATTTTGCTGTTACATCAATGAATTTTGCTTTTGGAATTTTAGAAATACTTCATTCAGTTTTAATGTTTATTTATGATGATATAAAAAAGCTCCTGTGACATGAATTTTTTAATTAAAAAAACAAGACAAGCTTTCTATTTTTTCTTGCAAGGTAACAACTTTTCTGCTCTAGCCCAAATTAGTTAATTATTTTCCTCTTTTGTCCTCTTTTCCAAAACCTTCTAGATCCATAATCTAGACCCATAATTTTCATTAATATGTAACCTCCTCTTGCTGATGCCTAATTTAGCCACTCCAGGTGAAGAGAGAAGTTGAAGAGCCATTAAACAAACACTGGTCCTACCCATTTCTGGGATAAATCTCAAGTTGATGCATTCCTACATTACATTTGCAAGCCAATTTCTGAAGCCATATCACTTGCAAGATAAAACAGGAAGCTTTTAGGAATTTAATATGTGATTTTTGTAATACAAGGGGTATAGTAATATCTCAGAGTTGTCATATTTACAATATTAAGTGTGTAGTACAGAAATATTGCAAATAAGATCCTGAAAAGGCACAGGCAGGGTTATTGGGGCACTCAAAAAACTCTCAAAAAAGAGAGCAACCACAACCACTAAATTGAAGCCTCATAATATTTTTTAAAATGATAACGCTACCCTCATATTTTCATGGCGACTATTTAATCTCTTTTTTGACTCCCACTCTTGCAGTCTTCCCCAATTTCTTTTTTTTTTTTAACAAATTTTATTCAGTTTTTCACATTAAAAAGAAAAATATCTTTTTATTGGACAACATGTTTCTGGGTCATCACCTTTACATACAAATATGACAGCAATTATACATTCATATATCATACTTAATTCTATTATTACCTTTTCCATTCCAAATTTTCAGTTAAGGAGAGAAGACAAACACATTAATTCTAGCCTCTTTCATTAATCTCAGCAAAACATCTTTTTGGTTTCATTTCAATTATTTCAAATATAACCTTTAATATTATATTTTAAATAAACAAGTATGTGTTTTTGCCTATAATAAGTAATGATTCATAGTAAGAAAAGTGTAACGCAGTGTCTCTCTTTTGCTTTTAATAATCTATATAAACTTATTTGTATTGGTTCTTTAGTCTGTCATATTCCTTTCATTACACATCTCTTTTTTATAAATTCTAGATTAATACAAAATTTTACATTAACAAGGAAAAAAAAAAGTATAGGGTTTCCCCCTTTTTACTGTTTTGAGTGTAACACGTCAATGATTAAAATATACACCTTATTCCCTCATCTTGATTCCCAATTAAACCATTATTTTTAAGAAGTTGCATCAATAAATCATTACATCTTTTTCATTTGGAATTCTGCAGCATATTTCCCCCTTAATTTTTAAATAATGAGTTATAGTATCTATATTACCATATTTCAAATATTTTAATTGCAGAAATATTCTTAAATTACCCCTTGTTCACCCCTGCAGAATCCCCTTTTTTAATTCATCAACCATTATCCTCTGAAAAAACAATTGTTCTTTTAATATTTTACTATTTCCGTATTTCATTTATTTCATGCACCGTTTCTATACTGCTTCTGCCTCCCCCTCTTTCCCGCATATCTTTTCTCATTCCAATTTATATCCCTCTCTTTTCGTTAATATCTTACCTTTCCCCTTTTCTGCTCGGGTTCTTTTTGCCTTTCCTGACTTCACAGTCGCTATTCTCCGCGCTATTTTGGATGCCTTCTTAAATCTCAAACTTTTTACACACTTCCTTCTTCCCCACTTTCTTGTAGTTGTTCTTTGTGTGTCAATATTGTCTATATTTAAAATGTCTTCTCCTTGAGTCGACCTCTCCTCCTCTGAAGCTCTTCTCTTTGTTCTTCCAATCGCTCATTCCATTTTTTCTAACACCATAACAAAGTGATTGCCTCTTTCTCTTGTAGTAATTTCTCTCATATCTTTTAAGTTCCACTTGTTAATTCGCGCGAAGAGATATTATCATTACAGAACTCTTATATTTTATTAATCGTTAAAGTCACAAAAAAAAAAAACACTTGTTTACCTTTTCGATCTTCTTTTCTTTCAATTTTGTCTACAAGTTTCCTACAGTTTATTTCAGGTCCGAGGGTCTATTACCAAAAACATCAATTCAATCCCACAGTACAGTCTTTTCTTGCTTTTTTTTTATTCTGGTTCGCTTTACACTTTCAAGATTCTTCTTGAGCTAGTTTTCAATATTTTTCTATGTTTGTTATAATCCACCAGCAATTATCGTCGTTCTATATCTATAGCAGATTCAACAGGATCTTTCCTTGTGTTTGAGCTCAAGTTTTTGTCAAAAAGGTGGCACTCTCACATTATACAAAAATCTTCACCTTTTCGCCCCTATTTTTTTTTATTTAGTGGTTTTTCAAACTCAATATTCCAGCACAGGGTCCAGTCTCAATTTGTAAGACTTTTATTAATTATTATTATTTTTTGGCAATCTTAAGTCCAGCTTTATTTTATGCCTGTTTATTGCCAAAATATTTTAGTCCAATTTAGTTAAATCTTCAGTTCCGGCTTCTTCCTTTCCCAGTTTGAAGCCCCGCTTAGCTGTCAAAAATATTTTCTTATTTTTTTTCCTGTCTCTTTGTAATTTCGCTGCTCACTTTTCTTTTCTTAAAAATTCCATGTTGCCTTAATTCTAGGGTACTTTTGTTTATTGGTATCACCCAGTTGTGCCAGTTCAGATGTTTTCCCCCTCTTTCTTCCCTCCTGTACAAATCTTAATCCAGCTGAGTCCTCCTCTTCGAGTGGCCTTTTTAAACCACCACTGCAGTCGTCTTTGGGGGGGGGAAGACCAAGCCCAGGGTTCAAGATGCAGCTCCCCTCAACCTAGCTTGCGGCTTCCCCTTACTCCACTGCCCCTCCAAGGCAGCTTCAGCCCCTAATTGTAATGATCAGGGCTCTCCAACAAAAGTGCATGGACCATAGCCACAGAGAGTCACGATCTACGGTCCATCAGCGAGGAGCCTCCGCCTTCTTCCCCAGTCTTCCCCAATTTCAAGACATATATTTGGTCTGGTTATTAATGAACAGAATTAAGAAATTAACCAAAATAGATTGGGACCTTTCTATCACAGACCTAGCAAATATATTGCCATATGAGAAGAAAAACATGAAGAAAATGGTTCAGATTAATTTGTATCTTTAACTGGACTCTTTATACAACCATCATTCAAAACCATCAATCTATATATTGTATCTACAGTAGGCAAATACATAAATCCAAAATTCATGTTTTGCTATACTGAACTTTATGCCAAACTTCGGCAGAAAGTTTATTGAAACACAAAAATTACCTTTTTAACAAAAAAGTGAAGGAAAAAGCAAAAAGAAGTTCTATTACCTTTACTTCAGTTAATCGGTAATCAGGAGGGATGGTTTCTTCTTTTTCCCCAAGTTTCTCATGTTTCTTTTTCTTTGATTTTTCCTGAAAAACAATAATACAAGAAATAGAAACTTTAACTGTACATTTTCACTGTAATTCATTAGGATTGTCCCATTGATTTGTATTATAGTTATAAAATAATAACTAAATCTATTGTTGACTATCACAGAAATTCTTTCAGCCAATTCCCTACCACATGAAGAGCATGAGAAAAAGAATTCAATGAGTAGCCATTTTGAGATATATTCCATTGCAACACCCCTGCTCCTCTTCTTTCATGCCGCTTTCAAAATCCAATTATAGAATATCTTGGTTGTGACTGCAATGATGTCTGGTAAGCTTTGAGTTACTTAAGCAAAGTTTATGGAACAAGCCATAACTGACTGAGTTCATACATCAAGCTCAGCCACAAACCAGAATGTATTTGTGGCTTCACACAGTGCACGAAGCCACAAATATATATAATTATGAATATATAATGTTCAGTATTGAAAGCCACGCACTGTCATGGCACAATTCCATTGTTGGAAAAATACTTTCAAAGAATTGAGAATTAAATGCTAGCAATTATAGAAAGCTACATTTCATAGCAAACTATTTTGATACTTTCAGAAAATAAAAAGCCCCCCTCCATTATAATCAGCAAATTAGATATTTTATTACTTTCACTTTATCCACAGCAGGCTTTTTTTCTTCTGGAGCAGGCTCACTTTTTCCTAGGCTTCCAGACAAGGCTTCTAGTGCTTCATTAGTTGCTTGTGTGCTCTATAAATAACATGAGCAAAATCAATGAAGAGGTATTTTTAAAACTGATTGCAAAATGAGAAATATAATATTATTGATCTCAAATTTAACATGAAATAACAGTCAAAAAACTTATTACTATTATGATAATACAGTAATGTAGAACTGGTTAGACTAAGTAAAAAAAAGTTAGGAGAAGGTATAGACAAAATTTATATGGAATTTTCTCCTCGATTAATTATATATAAAGACTAGTTTGCTAAAGCTTATTAAATTGGACTTAACCACTCCTGAATCAGGGAAAAATCTTCAATCTAACAATCCCAAATATTTAAAAAAGAGAAAAAAAAATCCAGATTATCTCAGATCCCAAATTGTTTATATCAGCATTTCTCAACTTTCATATCTATAAGATCTGTGAATTGCTACTTCTGGGTGGTCTATATTGTTATAAAGGATGTTTTATAAGGATGCTATGGATAGCAATAGAAATAACAACAGCACTTAAACTTATTTACCACTCCATACTGCTTTACAGCAGCAGTCCCCAACCTTTCCAGTGCTGGTAGTGTGACAGGGAGGGGAGATCGAATATTTTTGCATATATGTGCCACTTGTACAAATGCAGCTTTGCATGCTTGCACTCTTCTTGGTACCGGGCCATGGACTCGGGGTTGTGAACCCCTGCTTTACAGTACTCTTTGAGCAGTTTACAGTGTCAGCATATTGCCCCCAACAATCTGGATTTTCATTTTACCGACCTAGGAAAGATGGAAGGCTGAGTCACCCTCAAGTTGGTTACAATTGAACTCCTGGCAGTGAGCAGAGTCTAACTACTGGGCCACCATGGCTTGGTCAATTATTGGACTTGATCAAGTTCATCTAGGGATTTTTTGTATTCATTTTATATTAATTTCTATAACTGGTTACTCACTGGAGAAGTGACTGTAGGAGCTGAAGATTTCACAGAAGGCACAGTTGAAGCTGAGACAGCTTCTTCTGCAGATGTGTTCTGGGGCTTAGTTGACTCGGGCTTCGAAAGCAAAATGACACAAACAGATACTGATTACAGGATTTACCTTTGCATACATAGATCAGGAGGCTTTATGTGTTTAACAGACGGATATAGTGAGATTCAGGTCAATCTTAGCACAATTAAAATATTTGATTTAGAAAACATCTTTATATTATATTCAAGGAATAAATCCTCTTCTGTCACATGATATTAAAAACAAATAAAACTTTTTGTTCAGTTTTTAGATTATACATACCCACACATACAAACACTCTCTCCCTCCCTCTCGCACACACGCATATACAAACACACACACACACACACACACACACACACACACACACACACACACACAAGCAGCTNACACACACACACACACACACACACACACACACACACACACACACACACAAGCAGCTATTTGCCCTCTCAAATGTTACTTCATTTTTATGGTCTCTAAGAAGATACTCACTGGTGAAACTTCTGATGAAGCCAGAGGTTGCACAGGAAGAGCTACAGATGCAGCTACTTTTTCTTTGGGAGCTTTTGAGGGCTCATCTACCACAGGTTTCTTGGGGAAAAAATTATGAATGAATTTTAATCATTAAAAGGCATGACTGTTTGAGCACCATTAAAAGGAGTTGTGCCTAAATGTCTATTTCTTAGCATGCTACCTAAACCTTAATAAATGATGAGTTACATAAAAGCAGAATATAAAGTGAGGTTATACTATAGATGAATTTACACAATTTTTCATCTGCTTCTATCTAATGCAGTCTTTCTCAATCTGAAATTCTACTGATGTGTTGAGAAATAGTACTCAGATTTCTCAAAAGAGCTTCCCAGCTGAAGACTTTGTTTGATTTATATCATTGCTCATCTTACTTTTACATGACACTAAGCGGCTTACAACAATCAAATAAAATACATAACAGAGACAATATTTTAAAAAATAAATAAAAATAATAAAACATGGAATCCAGGCATAATCTAACCAATCATCCACATCACCAAGAGACAGTGTCTAATCCATAAATAGGCACATAATCAAGTTTACAAAAGGCAGCAGGGACAGGCCAAAAAAAGGGGGGATGATGTTCCAAAGGATGATATTCCAAAAATCTCTCCTGGGCTCTACCAGTCAACACTTCTTTGCTGGTAGTCCTGGAACATGCCTTTTCACCATTTTGGGATATAATCAGTAGAAAAAGTAATCTAATTCAATACATATTTTTGGATTTAACTGTTGCATTTTGGGCAAAAGAAGCATACTTTAGCTGTATCAGCAAGTTCAGTTGGTTTTGATTTTTCTATGAAGGAAGCAGGACAGACAAAATCTTTTGAAAATTCATCAATGAGTTCAGTCTCACTAATTGGCTGTAAAACAAAAAGAGGAAATAGATGCAGAGTAATCAATTTAAAAACAGACAAAAATAACAGAGACAATAGCAATAGCACTTAGATTTATATACCACTTCATAATGCTTTACAGCACTCTCTAAGCAGTTTGCAGAGTCAGCATATAACCCTCAAACAGTCTGGGTCCTCAACCTCAGAAGGATAGAAGGTGGAGTCAACCTTGAGTAGATCAGGATCAAACTCCTGGCAGTGGGCAGAATTAGCCTGCAATACTGTTTTCTAACCATTGCGTTACCTTGGCTCTTACACTTAAAAAGTTACCAGTTATCAAGTACCATTCTTCAGCAGTGGTAAGAACATGATTACTATCGGGTGGATATTTGGTTAGAAATATGTACGCATTTCTGTTCAAAAGATTTATTACTATCAGAAAAAAAATTCACTCCTAAAGTGTCCGTTGCTGGGAATCAACAATGAAAGAACACTTTTGATTTCCTGTCTTCTTTCTGAATTTCCTGCATGTACAGAATTGGAATTGTAACTTATAGCTCTGGACCAAACAATCCTTTGTTTTGATCTAACATGGTATTGTATTTGCTATTGTAAAAATAGAAAGGAAAATCTTTATTAAGAACTTCTCTCTTTGTAATATACTAGACTTCCTCCAAAGAGAACATTGAATGTATTCTCAATATATTTTGAAAAAGAACTGATAAAATTTTCATTCAACTTGTTCTTTTTCAACAGAAGTAATAGAAAATAAATATTTTAAAAATTGTCAAATAACCTTTGGTTTCTCTTCGGCTATTGGCAACAGTGGCTTCCCATCTTTATCCTAGTATTAAAAAAAGAATGATTGTTAAGAATGCAATTTGTATTCAATCAAAATAAAAATAGTGAAGATACAAAAGAAATCTAGACTCTAACAGAATTTCTTTTTCCAATTTCCCAGAACTTTAATAGTTCTATATCATAATAAAAATTAAAGTGCACAGTTGATTACTGAGAAGAAGTGGATCAAGCTATGATGTAGCAAGCCTTTCGATGACATGTTGTCATCACATGACATATCGCAACTTATTTCCCCTTTGCTAAACCAAGGGTGGGGGTGGCCAGTACATGACACATCTGGCCCATGGGCCATGAGTTTTATATCCCTGGCCTAGTGTCATCACTAGGCTTTGGCCATGCTGTCCAGTTGTCAAATTCTATATACTAGGTATGTAATTAAATAAAATAATTGTTGGTGTCCAATTTATATAGTTCATTAAATGAATGGTCAAAAGTCAAGGACAACCTGTAAAATCTGTCATAGACAATCCTTTTTTACACAGTTCATAAAATTCTAAATGTTATTTTTTATTGTATAAGATTAAATTAGTTGATCTAATTTCTCTGGTGTCTCAGATGCTGAATATACCATTGGTACAAACAATGTTATTAACAAATGTTGTACCAGTAAATATTGCCACTGAATCATATCTGATAGATGACATTTGTTCTTAGCAAAGAATATGTTAAAAATTCATCCTCAGTGAAATCAGTATCACAACTTTCATCCAATTTTTTCATATCAGCGCCATTTTTCCAATTACAGTTAGTTTTCCCCATAAAGACAACTTAGCAGGGGAAAAACCATTGGAATTTTTAGATATTATATATACCATTGCTTTCTAACTAGTATAATTGTTTCTAAATAAACTAGTTCTATTATATTTAGATATTATACTATCCAATCAGCCAAAGGTGCTGTATTTGTACATCCCTGAGAATTGTTGGCTTCCAGTATTTAATATTTGACAATTGGTAAACTTGATGATATAGCTCCAGATTCCAAGACCAGCCATCAATGGACACATAGAGACAAACAATTTCTACATCCTATTCAAAAGAGACAATCAAAAAGCTAAAAGACCACATCAGTCCCTTGCCAGCAATCACTATCCAGATACTGGGTGGAATAGTTACAGTGTGCCCTTTTCATCAGTTGGTTGCAAAGGGATCAAACAAGCATTTCCATATTCTTGCCTTTCATGGCACACAAAAGCAGTGAAATATGAAAAAGCAACCTGGTCAAGAATCCTGGTGCTCAAAGTGCAATTATCCCTCTTAACCTGGACACAATATGGCAAAATTTAGAAACAAGTGGCCCTAAAGTAAAATTAGTAAGGCATCAACTAAATAATTGAATAATTTGATATTCCAGTGCAATTGCTAAACAACAAAAATAATATATATTGCATGTCACTAAAAAATAGAAATTATTAGTTACCAAGGTTGGTTTTAATCTGTATTCAGGAGGAATTGTATCATCACGTTCACCAGGTTTCTTTTCTTTCCTTTCTATGGCCTTTGGCTAAAGGAGGGAGAAAAACAATTTATCAATATAAAAGATGATTCTTTAGAAATCTAAATACATACTTTATCAAATCAGTGGGATTTAAAAGTGCCTAAATTTAAATCAATCATATCAATGAATGATATATAATATATATCTAAGTATTTTATGACAACTAAACATATAGTATTTAATTTAAAAAAATCACTTTATTCCTCCAAAGTTGCAACCTAATCTTATTATTTATTTATTTACAAATACCTCTTAATGTATTAAGAAGTACAACTTAGTGTATTAGAAGTACAACTCTTTTACCAACAAGCAAAAATTATTCTGGTTGGTTATTTGTACATTTGTTGATTAGATTTTTTTTTAAAAAAATATTGCTTTTATTATTTTAAAAATAACTCAAGGCAGTGATACCTAATATTTCTTCTTCCTCCCATTTTTCCCACATCAACAAACCTGTGAGGTGAGTTATATTAAGAGTGAGTGTCTGACCCAATATCACCTAGCTGTTTTTCATGACTAGGGTAGGACCAGAACTCTCAATCTTCTGGTTTCTACCCGGGTGTCTTAATCACTAGACCAAAGTGACTCTATTTTGGGCACGTAGCACAGATATACCTCTTCAACTTCAACAATGGAACTGGTATCTTCTTCAGGTTCAGGTTCTGGCATACCAAGTGTGTCCACAAGAGCATCCAGGGCACTATCACTAATTGTCACCTAAAATGTAAAAGCAAAGTGCAATTATTTTTTAAAAATAATACAGGGGATTCTTTATGTCTGCACATGTGCTACAATTATTGGACATAATGCTGTATTGACCATTCAGTTTTAGCAATTGTTTCATAGTAATCTATACCTGGTAGTTAAAACATTTGAATGCAGAATGGTAAATTATGCACTTTTCCATTATAGGGCAACAGTCTGTCTTTTTATATTTAATACTGAATTTCAAGTATCGATAACAATGCAGGTTTATCAACCATAAATCGACAACCAACCTTGAAACTTGGTTAAGAACTTAGTTGCAGTATAACAATTGTGAGCTCAGGGAAGTACAGTGATCTATGTATGAAACAATTATGAGAAGACTCAGGAATATTAATTCCAGTTTAGTTCAATAAAAAAGGAGAAAATGCACAAATTGAGTAATTTTCTAGATAAAATGCCAAATGTGTTCTCTCCAGCATCAGTGCTATACTTATTATTATTCAATATTAGATAGTAGATTAATGTCATCCTAATATGCTTTTATAATTTGTTTGTGATCCTGTGCATCAATAAACATTTGGAATGATTATAACACAACATGTAACACAGGTAGAAAGGAAATAAAGAAGTCATGCCCAATAAAACATAATAGCCACAGTGAAAAGAACTGATCACTTTGGCAGACAATGAAATCACATCCTAATTTCACATCTGAAATTCAAACATAGATGTGTTTCAAAACCTGCAGAAACTAAAGAATATATACTTTATGTGTGCATTATCTTATTTTAAAATAAGAACTCAACCGCCTTTATGTTCTGTATAAATAATAGTAGACTCCAAATACTTCATTCCGATTGGTTAACAAACCCTAAAAGGGGATTGGTTCAATAGGAAACCAATCACGAAGCCTGCCCAAGGGCGGCAAAAAAAACCAAATGTCTTTGTCATTGGCTACAAGCCGGCACCAGAAACATGTAAATGGGCTGTCGCAGCTTGAGCGCAATGTTCCGTTTCTTTACTTGTGTTAACAAATAAAGACTGTTGTTGGAACCCGGTCTACTCGCGTTCCGGCATGGGAACACTGGCGATAGGATGGGATCGTCCTTAAACGTACGCAGCGGACAAATAAAAATCCAGACGAAAAAAACAATGGCTGGAAACAACGCGGCCCGGCCGCCCTTTCAAATCCCAACAAAGAGGATGGGAATTTCCTATGTAGGACCGTTTCCAGATTTGTATGTTGGAAAGCAATGAGATGCAAAGACTCAGGATTCAGCGTAAGAGGTGGCGTTATTTTCATGACACACTGCGGGCCCACAGTCTTTCAAGATTGGGCCAACGGCTTTAGCGAAGCCCCGAGATGTGAAACAATTGACGTGGCCAGAACTCCAAAGAATACTTAAGGCTCACTACGCTTCCGATGGTGGTCAAATCTTATCAAGCAGCACAAATTTTACCGAGAGACCAGAGGGGAAGGTGAGACCATCGCTGACTTTGTAGCAGCCCTCGGACAAAATAGGGGGAAGGAGTTGCGAGTTCCTAAATTTAGATGAAGCAATGCGGGAACTGAGTCGTGTTGGGTTTAAGAGACTAATATGCACAGAGCAAGTGCCTAAATAACCCAAAACATAATCGTTAGCAAAGCCATCGCAGAAGCCACAGCCGCTGAAGCCGCGAAAAAATCGGCTTTGTCAAAAATGAAGCCAAGATGGACGCGAGCGGCGATGACACGAGCCTGGCCAGGAGGGAAGAAACAATCTCCACCACCACTCACACGGAGATTTTGACGAGACTCAGAATCAGGGGAGGAAGACAACGAGGTCCACCGCCTATACGCCAACAAGGAAAGAGCGCGAAAAAAAGGAATTGCGGGAATGCGCTGGCTGCGAAGGAAACCATCCTCGAGCCGGTTTGCAGGTTTTCTCAATGCCATTTGCAGAGCTTGCAAAAACGAGGGCATATGAGGAAAGTCTGCAGGAACAAAAAGAATTACAGCCCAAATAGATGCAGCAACTCCCCCGCCACAAGCTGAGCCAAAATGAACTGAGAGGAAAGTGGCAGCGGAACAAGCCGAGCCACTAACGAGAGAATACACATCAGACTTTCACTATGGAAGCGCTTCAACGGAAAGCGGGAAGAAAATAAAAATAATTGTTAAAATAGAAGGGAAAGCCTGTGAAAATGGAAGTAGGACTCTGGATTCTTTCCTATCGATGGTATCATGGGACACCATCAAAACAACTAGTCCCAGATATCAAAACTCAAAGGAAACTCCATAGACAAAAATTTAACCCTCCAAGGACTTAACCAGGGGAAACCGAATTTTCCTGTAGTTGGCCGTAGGACACTTTCCGAGATCACCTACAAACAACATATTGAAGTACTGACCGCCTGACAATAGTCGACGAGACTGACCAAGCCTCCTGGGCATCGAATGGTTCGCACCATGGGCATTGGGATGACCAGAGTAGACCGGGTGGCCGCAACCGACTGGAAGAAAACCTGATCCAAGAATTTCCAGGACGTTTTTTGACGGCTCCCTGGCCAAGGATGGGGAACCCCTATTTCTTTAGTCTAAACCCCCAAGTAACCCCGAGGAGACCTAAAGCGCCAAGGACGAGTTCCTTTTTTGCTCTAAAAGCAAAGGATAGAGGAACAACTAATAAATTATAGCCCAAGGCGGTGTTAGAGGCCTGTGGACCATTGCTTAAGTGGGAAATGCCAAATCGTAACAACCAATTAAACCAGAATGGGTCGGTTCGAATCTGTGTGACTACAAGGCTACCCTGAAACCATGCATTACAAAAGTGCATAACCGGTGCCGTCGTACAGCACTTTATTAAATTTTCTCTTGTGGGAGGAAAAATTTTCGCTAAAACTTGATCTGGCGCAAGCTTATCAACAGCTCCCAGTAGACCCCTCAACGGTGAAGCACAAACCATTAGTTACACACAAAGGGGCCTTTCAAATGCAACAGACTTCCAATTTGGAGTGAGTGTAGCCCAGGCGTCTTCCAGAGCCTCATGGAACGCCCTTCTAATGGTATAAAAGGGGGTCGTGCCCATCTTTGATGACATCCTCAATTCTCGGCCAAAGATGCGACCCAGCTTAAAAAAAGACTTAAAGAAATGACCAGATTCAGAAGAATTCTGGCTCAAAGTAAAAAAAGAAAGTGGCTGTTTAAATGATGGATAGCGTCGAATTCCTGGGCTATCTTCATAGACGGAGGAGGGTATACACCTACCGACCAAAAAGTCAAAGCATTTAAAGACGCACCAGAACCAAGGAATAAAACTGAACTACAGGTATTTCTGGGACTGATTAAATTATAACGTGTTCCTACCCCACAAGGCGACATAGCGGAAACCATACACTGACTACTGGACAAAAAAGCCAATTTGGACTGGGTGTATATAGAAAAGAAAGCCTTCCAAAAATAAAAAACTTGTTTAACATCGAAACACCGTTCTTATTCAATTTAGCAATAACACTCCATTGACGGTGACCTGCGACGCCTCGCCTATTCGGAGTGGGTGCCATCCTGAGGCCACCAATTGCTGGAGGGAGAAGAGTCACCCTTCGGCCATACTTATCAAAGACCCTGTTTTCTAAAACCAAGCCGAAATTACAGTCAATTGGACAGAGAAAGCTCTTGGCAAATCGTCGCCGGAGTGAAACGCTTTCACGGAGTACCTATATGAAGGAACATTTCAAATAGTAACGGACCAACAAACCGCTACTATGAATTTTGACGGGGAAACAAGCCCACACCGAATATTTTTGTCCCCACGAATGACTAGATGATTCAGAATTCCAAGCAGCCTACTCCTATACTCTGAACACATCGCCCAGGGGAAACAAATTTCCCATTGGCAGACGCTTTGATCAGAGCACCATTACCATCCACAGAGGAAGACCCGGCACGACGTGACCACATTGCAGATAGAGACTTTGCCCCGATCTACCCATATCTGCGAGATGATGTCACCAGAGCCACCGCCAAGGAGACCATTGACCTGCTGCGTACTAAACCTGGGTAGGTAAAGGTCGGCCTCCTCCGGTTGAAAACCAAAAAAACTAGACCGAAAGCGCGTTTCGAACTCCTCTGCGACCCCAACTGGAGACTCCCTCAACCAAAATATGGTTTTATTGTGGGGTGATCGGAAATTATTCCTAACAAATTGCAAAGCTGAAAAAGGGTACTGTGGAGTCACGATATGATGCCACCCGGGAATAGTAAAATGAAAAGCCCCTGCTTAGAAGCTATGTCTGGTGGCCGGGTATGAAAGGAGACCATCGAATAGGTTTGAACTCTGCAACAAATGCAAGTAATCAGGCCTTCCCTGCCAAAAGCCACCATAAGGGACTGGGAACCCCAAGAGGCCCCTGGGTCACGAATCCACATCGATTTTGCGGGTCCTACAAGAGGCATACTTTCCTGATTGTCGTAATGCATTACTCTAATTGGCGGAAGGTTAAAATTATGCCATCTACGACACCAGAAAACCGTTATAAACAACTTGGGGAACACAACTCTTTGCAACCCATGGCCTACCGGACGTCCTAGTGTCCGACAACGGCCACAATTAACCAGTCTCCCAATTCGAGCAATTACCCTGCCTCCTACGTATAAGACATCCCTAACGCGGCTTGGCCCACCCGGCTGCAAACGTTTAGGGCAGAGAGAAATGTCAGGTTTCTTACCAGGGAGGCGTTTAGAAAAAATGGACACCCGGGGATGTTCAAATAAAATTAAATCGACTACATCACCCTCCAACATATCACACCAGTACTACAACTAACAAAACCCCGGCCAGAATTTACTTATGGGAAGGAAAACTAAGATTTCACAACTAGACAGATTGCCCACCCAAAACTATGCACCAGAAACCCCCCCGGACTCTTCCACCCGTTTCATGGACTTTTGTAATAGGCGACCTAGTCTTGCAAAAAATTTTACGGAGACCCATTATGGCTACCCCGGACAAATCACGCAAATAACAGGCCCCCGGTCCTACCGACTAACGGATAGACGACGGCAGGGAATGGAAGCGGCACATTAGACCAGCTTCGGTCCCGAAACATTAGAAAGAAGTGGCAAACACACAACCACAAGTAATTTAAAAAACGACGGAAATTCAAACCAAGGAGGGGGGGAAATACGAGAAAATGAATAAAGAACCGTTTAAAATTAAACTCCGAAAACAAATAACAATCAAAAAGAGCAAATAAGTAGGACTCCACTGTTTGAAGAAAGTTGCGAGAAGCAGTCCATTCCGAAGGGGGCCAGCCAGGCCAGCTCGACCTGCCCGGAGGAAACGGGAGGGAGCGGCAAAAACCGCCGGCCTAAGAAACTCAGGCGGCAGTTAAAAATGGCTTGACTCACCCTTCCAGATGGTTCCATGGAGAAAGACTGAGGAAACAGCAACCCCAGCCGAAACCGGTTCGAAGTTCTCCGAACAAGAAATGAAACCGCGCAAGTCCAGGTTGAATCAAAAGAAGCCCCACCTACCTGCGCGGGACTACGTCACCACCATATGTTTACTGAACTAGAAGGGAGGGTGTTCTGTATAAATAATAGTTAGGACTCCAAATACTTCATTCCGAATTGGTTAACAAAACCTAAGGGGATTTGGTTCAATAGGAACCAATCACGAAGGTGCCCAAGGGCAGCAAAAACCAAATGCTTTCATTTGGCTACAAGCCAGGCAGACAGAAAACATATAAAAGGGCTGTCGCGGCTTGAAGCAATGTTCCGTTTCTTTACTGTGTTAACAAATAAAGACTTTGTTGTTGGAACCCAGTCTACCTCGCGTTTTTCCGGACAGAACACTTTAGATATCAGCTGTACCTTAAATTGCTCAGAGGTTCATAATATGCTATAGATTACTGACATTGTCTCATCTAAAGCCTTCTGGTAGATAGGCCGCACTAAGATGAAACAAAGTAAGATCCTCATTTTAAAAGTATATTGGAAAATGCTGAGTGAGAAAAGTGGCAAAGATGAAAATATTTTCTTCAGTTGCAAAAACTCATCCAATGAATGATGTTTAAATCCAATTAATATGATTCAATACAAATTCTCACAATACAGTTTGAACAGTATATGTATAATAAGGACTGAAAAAGGGAGCTCAGAAAGTTTGTTGCCTAAATTTTGTAGTAGCCTTCCAAAATCATTGATCATAATAATTTTGTGTGTCTAATAATTTTTGAGTATCGGAACATTTAGTATAGAACAGTAATATATCTACCTCTTCCAATTTTGGTTTCTTCTCTTTGGGAGGAGCCGAACTGCTGACTGATGTTGCAGAATGGGCTTGTAAAAGCTCATCTTTGGCTGCAGGCTTATAGCATAAAAATTTAAATATATAAGAAATAAATATAAACACAAAATTTATTGGCATAAATTTTAAAAGCAATACATTAAATCAACATTAATGTATTAATGAGTGTATTAATGTATTAAAAGCAATGTATTAAATTAAATATACTGCTATTGCTAAAGCAACGTATTAAAACTTTCTTTCTAAATGGTTATTTCAAGCTTGGCAATATTCCTTTAAGACAGTAAAACCAGTACCTCTTTTGGCCTGACTTCCTTTTCTCCAGCAGATGGTACAGTCGTGCAAGTGAAATCAGATGACAGCGCATCTGCAAGGTCATCATCTGTCATTGTTGGCTAAATGAAAACATAAACTCGGTTAGACTTATACTAGTTGCCCAATAGCTCTTTACAGGTTATGGGCCCCTTATATGCAAATACTTCATAGCCAAATTAGCCAATTTCTAATCTGGAAACAGCCATCATTGTCTACTAACAGAAGCAGTAACATCAAAATTGAAGACAAGGATGACAAAAAGAGATGGTTTGCAATCTAGTTTTGCAATGACTTGCTTTTCTACTAGCAGTTCTTTGCTATTCAGTTGTTGCATTCACACATAATATCAAGAGTGTTTTTTTAATGGTGTGATTCACCATTAAATGCAGCTAGTCCTCATATTAAGACCATTTGTTTAACAACAATTCAAAGTTATGATGGCCTTGGAAAAAGTGATTTATGATCTGCATTCACACATATGACCATTGCATGGTTATTTGCTTAATGATTACTATAAAATTGTTATAACATTTAGTCCAATTTGACCTATGATGGAAATTCTGGTCTCAATTGTGATTCTAAGTCCAGGACTACCTATATAAATCCAAAATGGAGGTCATACAATGGCAAAAACAAACCAACATTATAATTTAGCACAATAAGTGAATACAGCAACTGTGATTATAGATCACAGAAGAGAAAACTGACCATTATAACACCAGAGTGAGTGTTTTTTTCCTGTATAGATACCTGATTCTTCCAAAATTATTCTGAAAAATAGCTATTATTTGAACATAAACTGGGAATCTATCCCGTTTTCAGAATTCCTATTTATTTGTTTAAAAAATCCTTTCCAACAGAATTTTAACAAAGAAAATATTATTGTTTCCCCTTACATTCTATTAGAAAATATTGCCTTGATTGATTTTTTTTCTGGGATTAGTCTCCAACATGAAACTATACATGTCTTAACTTAGCAAAATATTTTGAACTAATTACAGAATTAAAAGGGATTCTGAATTTTATTCAATGACTGTGCCCCATTTATTTTATATTAGAAATGAAAAGCCACACCTTGTAGTCTGAATCCACAATTGTTGTCCATAACAAAAAATTATTGTATTTATATCATATAAAGTACTAAAACTTTTCTACATAACATTCTGTATTGAATCCTAGAGATTACTTATTGAATTCAACAAAAATAATACTATCTATTCAGTTTTATGTGCCAAACAAATTGTTTAAAACTGCACATTTCTAGTGGTTTGAGCTCATCACTTGTACAACACCATGACTATATATAGGAAATTGGCTGCATCCCAACAAATCAGTTTTCTCTGTAATATTAGATTAAATATTAGATTCAATTTTCAAATGTTTTGGAGCAGGTGAAACATAAACATAGCACCTGACTGCAAATCCTAAAACAGAAGCATTTTTTCTCAGGATCATCCAAAATGTTTAAGATGTTGCACTCCAGATCACCAATTGTGTCAAACTCAATTTCACTTAGGGCTGCATCAGAATAGTGTTTGACCTTGGGGCTGGGTGGACATGGCTGGGGTGGACATGGCCAGTTCAATGTCCCTCATGTTGGGGGCACTTGTGGTGGCCAAATGCTAAGGTAGGACTTCCTTCAGACCTTTCCTCACTCTCATTATCTTCCTTCCTTCCTTCCTTCCTTCCTTCCTTCCTTCCTTCCTTCCTTCCTTCCTTCCTTCCTATTCTTCTTTTTCCTTTCCTCTTCATTCTCCTTTCTTCTTCCTTCCTCTCTTTCCTTATTTTTCCTTTCTCGATCTCTTGGCATCCTTCTTTTTCTTTGTCCTTCCTCTTTCCCTTTCTCCTTTCCTGTCCCTTCTTGCATGTTCAAATGCAAAAGCGGAAACATTTGTCCTTTTGTTTGGTTTTTAGTTTGTTCTACCAGTGAAAACAGAGCCGGGGGCGGGGGGGGCCTGCATGCAGCCCTTCCAGAGCCTGTTTTCAACAGCCTCTTGAAGCCCTCTGCTAGTGAAAATAGAGCTCAAGGGGCATGTGCCCCCTACCCCCAAACTCTTTTTCGCTGGCAGAGGGCTGCAGGAGACCATAGCAGCATGTTTTTGCTGGCAGAGGCATTGCAGGCCAGTCCTTTGCTGTTTCCAAGGTGGCCCGCAGGTCTAAGCACTCTGCGGGCTGATCCAGCCCATAGGCCTTGAGTTTGACACCCCTGAATTAGAGATTAAACTCAAAACACTGCACAATCCTATTATATGTACCTAAACCTATTGGTTTGATTTGTGTTTGAAACAAGCATGAATAACTGTACTTGCAAAGAACAGTAATAATTTTCTCTGTTCATATTTTGTAATGAACCAATTAACCATACCTGTGATTCTTCCAATGCAACTGATGGAGAAGCTATTTTATCATCACCTTTACTCTGAAAAAGAAAAGTATGTTTATGATGATATTTTAGGCAATTTGCCGCATAGGAAATGGCTAAAACATAATTCAGGGCAGTTTATACCTCCAATAATTTCCTGTATTCTGGAGGAATTGTGCTCTCCCATTTGCCCAATTCTTCTATATTTAAGGACAACATTGGATCCTACATCAAAAGAAAAGTTACATTTTATTCTTGAGCTCAATAATTAATTCACAGTTACATGAAAGATATTTCCATAAGATTCCAATTTATTAAGAAAAATATAATTTTAAGTTCATTTTAATACTAATTAGTTATCCATTCAAAACAGTAATCCCTAATATTTGCTAAAAATTACTGTGCTTATGGTAGGAAAAATCAATACAAGCTGATGTCTACATCTGTAAATGACTTTTCTGTTTTCTTATTCTATCACTATTGTACAGAACAAATTGCATTTTACCTCAATTACCTAGCAATTGAGAATTACAGTTCACGTTAATAAGACAAATTATAATACCTAATACTTAAAACATGCTGGGTTTTAAAATAACATACCATCTGGCAGGAGGTGATAATTATCAGGATAATTGAATTATTAAGAGTAATTATTGGAAATGGAAATTAACTTACTACACTTTTGAAGAAAAAAAAGCCCTTGCTTAGAGTACAGAAAATGATTATTCTTCCTCTATATTTTGAGATCCAACTATTAGCTTCTTCTTATCTATGTGAATAATTTAAAAAAAATTAACCTACCAAGTTATATATTAATGATGGTTAGATTAATTCTTAATACAGTGTTTATAAATACCCAAACCTTCTTTCTCCTACATTTTGATTACAAAGAGAGGGAGGAAAGTCCATAGGCATAGACATATTTCCAAACATTATAGTCTGAAATAGTTCTCTCTTTTTGCTGTTCTATAACTTTATTCCTCCCAGAAACTGAGCAAGAAGCCATTCAACTTCCCTGTTTTCTAATATGTAAATTATAAAGAGCATATAATTTTTTTCACAACAGTGCAATGCTATCTCTAATGGTTCCTAGACCAGATTACCATTCTACGATAGATATAAAATGAAAATATGGGAATATTTAAGAAAGGAAAAAGACTGGATTGAAGCTGTTTCTAAAGTTTCAGAAGATGTTGCAAATGAGTCAGGAATATACAGAGATTCTCAAAATGCAATGGGCTGCCTTTTGAAAATCTGTGCATAGCTTCATCATTGTGCTATATATACGCCTACCATGTTAAGTAAATGTATTTATAAGGAACAATTCTACATTCTGAAAATTTAGGTCAGTCACTTCACCTAGATCTATTCCTATGGAAGCAAGCTCTCCTAAATTCATTTGGACTTAACATCTGAATTGAAACTAAATAATCACAATATGCTGGTAAGCAATACAAAATAAAAAATGAAAGGGGAATCACTCCCGTACCTGAAATAGGAAAAAAAACAACCAGATTACAATTAATCCAGATTTTTATGTGTTTAAAAACTTGAAAAATGCATAATAGAGGCGCATACACCAATGTTCAAGGATGTCACACGAGGAAACGAAATTTGTAAAAACATATTATTTTACTTGCACCCACATTTACAAAATGTAATTATAAAAATGCAGATTTCATGCATAAGGTTTTTATGGAAAAAATTCCATACCGAAACTTCCGGTCCAGTATATGTAGGAGCAGGTGGTTCATTTTCTTCAGGACTTCCAAGTGTATCTATTAAATCATCTAAGGCAGTATCTAAATCAGACTAGGAAAACATTTTTTAATAATATATAACACTGATATGGAGTAGTTGATTACTAGAGTGTTCTATAGCAATAAATTTATTATTTCTTTAGTAAATATATATACAGCTTAAAATTATTATAATCAAATGTTTAAAAACCAATACAGTAAAATCTAACAAATCAGAGGTGGTATTTAGCTGGTTCTGACCAGTTTTGAATAGTTAGGAGAACTGGCAAATACCACCTCTGACTGGCCCTGCCCCCATCTATTCTCTGCCTCCCGAGTCCCAGTTAATCAGCTGGGTCTTTTTTTGTTGCCCCGCACAGCAGAATGGAGCTGGAAAGCAAGTTAGTGGGATGGGGAGGGAATGGGGATTTTTCAGTATCCTTCCTCTGCCATGCCTACCAAGCCACGCCCACAGAACCGGTAATAAAAAAAAAATAAATACCACCACTGTAACAAGTCATTTAAATTGTAAAATGTTTCAGTAAAATATTTATTTATGTATTTATTTTATTTATTTATTTTGTCAAACAATTATTAGATAACAAGTATAAGTGTAAACATGGTTAGAAATATATGAAATGGATATAAATAAGAAAAAAAAAGAAACAATAGGACAGGGACGGTAGGCACCTCTTAGGAAAGGGGTCAGGTCAATAGTAGACAATATTGTATTGTTACTATTGTATTATATACTATTGTATACTGTATCAATATTAGTGCCCAAAGTTATAGTTTATCTAACCTGGAGATATTTTACCATTGGACAAACGAATTTGGTCAGTACTATATGGTTAGAGACTTGCTAATAGAAGAAAGAAATAACTTGGCTGTTAGAAATCCAGATATCTAGTTTTTGTAATTAGCAGAATGTAGGAAATAGGACTTGAAAATGCATATAAATGCTACATGTCTTGGAAAATAAGGCAGTTGGGTCACAGGATGAGATAAGGAGTTTTTGGTATACATAAAAGGTAAACTTTTAAGAAAATTGGAATGAAAGGAGGGGGGAAGATTATCCAGAAGAAGTAAGAGGAAGAAACAAATGTTGAATTTTCAAAGATATAAAAGGTGTGGTGCTATGAGTACAAGAAGACAAATGTCTAGAGAGAAAGATAATACAGGCTTAAGGATTCTGCTTGACATCAGTAAACTTGACTCAGAGAAACCACACCTAGAAGAAATGACTAGGAATAAAAAAGGAAGTGGATAATTTAGTAAAACACCTGAGGAGTAAAAAGGACTTGAGGAGAGATTTACAAACAGAAAAAATACTCAAATGCAAGCAAGCAAAAAGGCAGAGATTTAAAGGGAGGAAAAAGTTATTCATGAATCAGGCAGCTTAAAAAAGACAAAAGGAGGAACACCACTTTCCAATCAGAGCAGTAAGAGAAAGATTATATGTACCACATACACATTTGATTATTCTAGTGTGCATATACATTTGTATATGTAGTACAATATATATGTTTTATTTTCTCAGGAGTCAGCATAGTAATGATGGGGAAATTACAGTTTGAAATAAAGCTGATTGTGCATATTTAAAAAAAGAAGATCAAGATTATCCATGCTGGTCAGCTACTTTTAAAATGGTGCTTGAAAAAAAGAATAATGCAGCAGTAGAATACACGGTAAGTAAATGCTTGTTCACCTTTTCTGCTGGTTTACTGTCTGCAGTAACAGGGGTAGGAGATGCCTGTTTTTGTTCTTTAGTCTGTAGAGAAGAATGTATTTCTGAGAGCTAGTACATAATTTCACATACACATATTAATAACCACCACTAAACTCACCTCTGCAGTTGCAGCAGTCAAACCAGCAGCTGTAATTGTTCCAGCTGTGCCAACAGCTACTTTGGAAGCCAATGGTTTCTTGTCAGTGTCAGCCTAAGGTAGAAAAGGGTAAGATCAACCAAGACAAAGTACCACTAATATTTAGAGCAGTCCAAATTCTAAGCAGAAATTGCCATTCAAGCATGATTTGACATTGGTCATAAATAAAAAGCAAAATATGAAATAATTTACCACAAGCATAATTCAGAATTACTGCAAATCTTGCATAGACAGGTAGTCCTCGACTTACAATAGTTCATTTGATGACTGTTCAAAGTTTGGCATTGAAAAAAGAGATGTAAGACAGTTTTTCATACTTATGATTGTCCCTGAGGTCATGTGATCCAAATTCGGACACTTGGCATACTATGACGGTTGCAGTGTCCCAAGGTCATGTGATCACCTTTTGCAGCCTTGTGACAAATAAAGTCAGTGGGGAAACCAGATTCACTTAACAGCTGCGTGACTAACTTAACTGGAATTATTCACTTTAACACTTAAGAATTGGGACAAGAAAGATCATGAAATGGGGCAAAATTCACTTTGGGGTCAGTTGTGATTATATTTTCATTTCTAATTAATATTTTATTGTTTATGAGATACAGTAACCCTAGAACATTGCCTAACAAAAAGATCAACAGTGCAATTCTAGCCATGCAAATAAAAATATGAGAGGAAAAAATATTTTATTGGCCATGCACAATGATATTCTATATAGTGGTACATTAAATCTGAGGTGGTTAGGAAAATAACATTTCCTAAATAATTCAATAAGCTTATAGTAGGAATATGATGTAACCCAGTTTAAGACATTAACTACTGCCTTACAAAATGCTTATATGTTAACCAATGCTTAATAAATGGAAACTCTGTTCTGAATCTATAGTAAAATTTTAAAGTACATTTTTAAACAATCAGTCTAAGTTACTGCAAAATGCATGCACTTAACTATTATGGAGGATCAAAGAGTGGCTTGTATATCCTGCTAGTGGTCAATTTTGTAATATAAAAAAGCAACCAACTATGAGGTTTCACCTAAATAAGTCTAAATTATCCAAGTACTTGAAAATGCCTTATTGCTCTGCAGACAAGAAGAACAAAGAGAACAAGAGAACAAGTACAACAAGAACAAAAAGAAATCCCACAACCATAATTTCTTGTTTATATATAACAGGATGTAATTACACATCTGGAATATATTCTAATCTGTTTTAAGAATACAGAAAAAGCGAAAGTTATTTATCAGAGTGGTTTATGTAGAAATACATTTCCCCTCACTTGTTCCTCTTAGTCTTTGGGATTCCTTCTCTACCAGTTTTTCTCATTTTGTTGCTCTCCAGATTAACAAATTCAGTTCCCACAATTCTAACCTAGCATGGCCTATGGTTAGGAATCCCAGTAATTTCTGGAATGTACCATTTCGGGGAAAGCTATCATAAACTTAATATAAGAAATGCTACTTGAATATTTTCATTAGAAAAATCACCTTACCTTTGCTTCTTTAGTTGTTGCCAACTGTGTTGACTTGGCATTTGGACCAGAGGTTTCTTTTCCCAAACTTGGCTGCTTAGCCTCTTTCCCTAAAGAATCTTTGCTCGAACTTTTTGCCTGCACAAATATATTTTTAGATCTTTAAGTATGTGTTTACACTAATTTGCATTTAAAGTAATTTTTATCATATGTAAACCAATTACCCCTCCAGGATCTCTCTGCTTCCCTTCAACTGGACAGACAGGTTGAGATTCATCTGCCTGAAACACACAGTAATATGAAAACTTAATGAAACCTCTTTTATACTGATTTTTATTCTAGAACAGAATGCTCTGCATTATGAACAAAATAATCAAGTAATATTACTTTCCCTACACAGTACAAATTTCAACACTGTGCAGACATATATCTTCTAATATAATTACATTATAATTGATATATATTCAAATTAGTCATGTACCGCTGCCTGATTATTAAAATATAAATTCCACCAATAAGATGGACACAGTCCTTCAAGGGGAGGGTAAACATTTACATTCTAACTTTCCACTAGTGTCAGATTTCTCTAAAGATAACCAATACTTAAAAGTTGAGCCTTCAAATATGTTAAATGAATATAAGCTGATTCATTTCTATATAGTTTAAAATAATGTTCATACTAGCTGCAATATGTATTTAATGCACACTCAGAATAAAGGTTTTTCATCCTACCTTTTTGTCTTGTAGTGCTTTTTCAGGTTCTGTCTTTGGTTTTTGAGATGCCTGAAATATGATAAGTAAAAGAATAAAAAAATAATAACTTAATTTACACTTTTCAATGGCTACTGCAGGAAGATTTTCTGCAAGCTTTGTATAACTTAAACTCTCTGGAGCTTTTGTGAGAAGGTTATAACTAAGATGCCCCAAAAGTATTTCTATGGCTTTGGGCACTATTTAAAATGACACAAACTTATACAATTTATTTATTTAAAACATTAACCAAATTCTGGGTGACTAACAACCAAGAGTAAAACAATATACATATAATAATATGTACATATACATCATAAATATACATAACAGACACATCATAAAAGCCAAAAAAATAAATAAAACTCTTCATGGTATAAAAACAACTTAACTTTACATAGTGCATAGGCAAAATAGTTTACCATCTGTGACAAGAACAGAATGAAGAAAATTAAATCTAAATGTATTAGTTAACAAACAATGAAATGTTAGGGTGGTATTTATGAGAACAATTTAAATCATGAATTAGAGGAAAAAAAATACAAAATTCAAATCAGAAAGTGGGATTTTGAGCAAATTGGAATTTAGAATTACTTTTACATCATCTTAAATGTTAAGCATGTATAATAAGCATCTATATTAGCAACATATGAATTGCCCACTTCAAACTCTACATAACGCTATACTTTCAATTAACTAACCTCTTTATAACTGAAATAAAAGCTTTTCTCCAATGCATCCACACATTTTAATACCATACAACTGTTATCAAAGACAAGCAGAAAAGCAGAAACCTGGAGCTTTCTTGTCTTTTAAACAAGAAGAAATTCGCCAAAAGCAAAGCTATATCATTCTCTGGGACATAAGTACAGTATTAAACCACAGTAGACTAAATGGTAAGAAATAATATTAGACTGCTTTTATAAGATACATTTTCAAAGTGTGCTGTGCCACGAGAAGAGATTGCAATGTGATCATACAAAAGGAAGGCAGAAGTAAGCTAGAATGTATTAGTTTAGAACTAATGAATGAGCACATGCTAGCAATGTGGCTGCTGTTATTATCAAGCATAAACACACACAGCCCAGAGTCTGTATCACCTTCTTCCTGTTTCTTTTTCTTTTCTGGGAATCCACTCCACGTGTCTGCTGTTGGCTTGAGGAAGCCTAGTATTGGGAGTACAAACTCAGGATCTTGGAAAGAAATTGCTCAAGATACAACAAGGAAACTTCTTACTAATCTCATCTTTCTATCCTCAAGAAATGGTGAACAAAAACATCTCTGTTGATTGATACAAAAATAACGAGGATTCTTATTTCTTATTCTTATTTTATTGAAGTATGTAGTGAAGTGTGTGTGTGTGTATTGACTAGGGCCATGAAGCACTTTGAAACTGAAAGAATAAAGATATTTTAAAACAGATGTGGTGGCAACTGTACCATTTGTTGCAACTCTTAATCTAAAAATATTGTTTCTAATAAAAAAAATAATTGCTTTGAGGAATTTGACACAATGCTAAATGAGGGCTACTGATACTGTGAAGCATGTTTTCCCCTTCAAATCCACAGCACAGACTTTCAATCTATAGACTTGTTGCCTTGACAAATGTGGATGCTAAGATAACTACCAGTATTTTGATTTATTAACTTGTTCCAACAACTGAGTTTTCTCAATTTCTGTACTCCAAGTTAAACTTTATTATGTATTATTTCTAATGGTACAACCTGTCCTTCTCAGTGTGTGTGTGTGTGTGTGTGTGTGTGTAAATATCAAGTTCGTCCTTTTAAAAATAATTAGGTTCTCTTTTCTGGATAATTAATTCCAGAAATATATTACTCTGTGTCATATCTGCTCACTATATAACTTGGAATAAATCAGACTTGATCCCTTTCAGTTTTGGAAACAATGTATACTACAGATTAAGTATATGAGGTGATTTTTCTGTTTTCTGAGTACAAAGATTCCTAAGAAAGTCCTTTCAACTGAAAAAAATGTATTTATTCCCTAGATTGGAATACAAAAATCTAGATAATGTAGTGTTCTGCATCCTGAAAATGCAGGATGACAATGTCACAGGGATTGTCAGTGAAATAGCTGAGTTTGCACAGCACCATTGACTATGCATGTGCACACACAGTATGTCCAAGGTCGAAACAGGTGCATGAGCTTACATTATAGCACACTGGCTGAAATTAAGGTTCTTTCCCACAAGTTTGAGGGTTCTCTTATGGAGGATAAATTATAAATCAACATGGGTTGGAACAATTTCATAAAAAATCCAACATCTTGGCCTTTCCAAGGAGCAGCTCCCTTAAACGTCAGAAAATCCAACAGCACCTGTCTTCCTCTACCCAGGAACATTTTCTTGAACAATCAGATCTCCCTTCACTAACCAGTGAGATAGTTATATCATATAACTGTATCTAAATTCAGAGGGTGCTAACTCTAACCTGTTGTAACACTCTCCCATAGCAGTTCTGATGAGCTGATTTTTAAAAAGTCCCATGTGAACTGAGATTGCATCCTGTGGACAAGGGGCCATTGAGACCACAGCTCATGTCCTGTTATATTACACCCTATATAAGGTCTCACCAACTCATGCTACAACTCCTTATCTTACAAAGTACCTCTTTTATATACAGCTTTTACTATCAAATCAATAGGATGCAGTTTCTTTATAGCTACGTTCTGCTATACTGTCGTAAAATTGGGTAGATTCTGGTGATCCAATCATTAATTGTAATACACTCTTGCTCTGTTTTGTTTTGATGTTTTAATTTTTATTCTGTGGTCATAATAAAATATTGAATCGACAATATGAGAAAAGGGAGGTTTTTTGGTTTGTTTTTTTACTTTTTTACCACATGTGTCTATGATAATAGAAAAATGTAAGAAAGTTCAACATTCAGCACAGCAGATTGATAATGAATGTACCAAGGTATAAGAGAGTGGAAATAGAGGTAGTAACATCTTGATTTTAAAAAATGAAAGGCTAAAAGTTTTTTAAAAAATGGAACATTATTTTGAATACACGTCATTTTATTTCCATCCTCAAATAAAACCAGAATCTTAGCCTTCTAATTGTATTAAACTACGGCTGTATGACTTTTATATGATCTCATTGTGTCCTCACCATTCAAAACAAAGGATGAAATAAACTGCTGAATCATATCCCAAACACTGCGTACAGTGGTGGGACTCGAAATTTTTTACTACCGGTTCTGTGGGCGTGGCTTACTTGTTGGACATGGTTTAGGGTCACATGAGTGGGTGGGCGTGGCTTGGTGGCCATGTGACTGGGGTGGTCATATGACTGGGTGGGTGTGGCTTGGTGGTCATGTGACTGGATGGGTGTGGCCAACTCAATGACATTCACATCAACGAGTGCCTTGCCTGTCCCCTCCCCTCCCCTCCCAGCCATTCCTTGTCACATCTAACCTCAACGTATCTATAGTTCTGTGAAAAGTTGTTCACCTTTTATTGATTTTATTATTTTCGTACTATAGATGTACCCACTGAAAAGAGGAAATGGCTCACATGCTTTGCCCAAGAGGGTGATAGGCAACAGGCTTTTAGGGAGCTGCCAGAAATGGGGGGGGGGGGGGG
>BHFT01007437.1:79751-94272 GCA_004320025.1 Laticauda laticaudata
GGGGGGGGGGGGGGGCAATGTATTTTCCAAAGTACCAGAAGGCAAACAATGTATTTTCCAAAGCAGAATGGAAACTGAACATAGAGAGAAGCAGCCTAAAAGTAAAGAGAAACTTCCTGACAGTGAGAACAATTAATCAGTGGAATTGCTTACCACTAAATGTTCTGGGTGCTCAATCACTGGAAGTTTTTAAGAAAAGACTGGACAGCCATTTCTCTGAAATGGTATAGAGTTCCTCCCAAGGTCCCTTCTAAGTGCTATTCTGTTATTCTGACACCTTTCCCAGGACCTCTACTCAGAATTTGGCACCCTCAGTTTTCCTACCTGACAGGAGGTTGGACGAGAATACCTCCAAGGTCTCTTTCAACTCTATTAAACACACACTATAGACATGTAAACTCTGAAAAATACCTGGGCAGAAGAAAGGCAATAAAATCACTCTAGGTATAGGGACAGTATAAAATATTAATCTATGATAAATAATGGAACAATTAAAAAATAATAGCACTGAGTTTTCTCTCTCCCCCCACTTCCTTCTTCTTTCTTTCTCTCTCTCTTTCTTCCCCTTCCTTTCCTTCTCTCTCCCTCCCTCTTTCTTTCTTTCTTTCTTTCTTTCTTCCTATTTTTCTTTCTTAATCTTTCTGTTTTCCTCTATTTCTTTCTCTCCCTTCCTCTTCCTTTCTTGCTCTTTCCTTTTTGCCCTTCCTCCCTTCCTTGACTCACACACACACACACACACATACACCTTTTCTGGGAAGAACTTATTGGGCAAACTCCAGAGCAGCGAGCAGTGGGACAATGAAGAAAGCAGCAGCCCCAGAACATCCATCCGGCCTCCCTTTCGAAGCACAGGGGCAGTGGCAGCAGGCGGTGGCGCTCCGAAAGACAGGGAGAAAGCAAACAGAAAGCCTTTCCATTTGTATTTTCTGCTGTGCTGGGGATGGGGCTGAGGGGGCAGTGGTGGGCGGGGGCACCCCGGAAGGCAGGGAGAAAGCAAACAGAAAGGCTGGGGCTGAGAGGGGTGATGGGGGCGGGTGGGGGTGCCTTGAAAGGGAGGCTGGGAATCCTGGGGCTGCTTCCCATAGCCACGCTGTGGCCGCCGCTGTCCCCCCAACCTCTGGACTGGTCCCAAAAAGATGCCCTACCTTGGTCTCCCCCCACCCAGAAAGTCCTGGGCAGTGGAGGGCAGGCCCAGAAAGACTCCGGGGGTGGGCAAGGGCCTAGGGTGATGCAGGCTTACCTGTGAGCAGGGCAGGCAGATAAGGGCTGCTCAGTTGTGGTGCAGGCACCACGTGGGGAAATCAGGTTAGGCAAGCCACGAAGGGCCCAGCATGTCACATAGGAAGGGAGGAGTGACTGAGCGGGGCAAACAGCGGGTGGGTGAGCTGTGCGAGCAAGCGAGCATCAGGTGGGTGGGACAACTGAGTGACTGGGGACCAGGGAACAAGTTCAGGGGTGTGGCCAGCCAGAAGTCGTTACCAATTCCATGACCTATGGCAAATTCTTTCTACTGGGTCACCAGAAACGTTGCGAACTGGCTGAATACCACTTCTGGCTACATAGCTTTGGATTATAAATGTTGCTAGTTTCCCCAAAAAGCATGCTAGTTTCCCCAAAAAGCCAAAAGAACTTCTTACCAAGATACTGAGGTTTATTAAATAGTTCAATTTCCTTGTGGTTCTGTTGGTTCAATTCTGGGAGATGTTTATTTTCTTTGGTTTATATCTTGATTATTCCCCTTTAATTTAGATTATGATTCAATGAACATTTACCAGAGAAAATACAGTCAACTCAGTTGAACTTACTTATAAATTACTGTGCAGAGAACTGCATTAACAGGTCACATTCAATGTGCTTGCTTTATGGAAAGTTTAGCATTGTATAATTTGAGCTGTGAAAAACTAGTTGATGGATTGTTCTTCAACGAGTAGGATTTATTTGGCCATTTCTGAGCTCAGCTGGAACTATTATTTTACTTTTTAACAAAACTCTTTTATCATGCAGACATGAAAGCTATCTTATCCTAGATCTGGCTGATTTCCCAGCAACCCCAGCAACAATGACAATAGGGATGGATGATAGAAATAGTAGTTCAGGAACATCTGAAGGTTCCCTCGCAGCTTAATACCAAATCTATGAAACTATGTGCCCTTAATACAAGTAATGCAACAATCTCAATACTGTTCTAGATTCAAACAATCTTAAAATTTAGGAGTATGCAGAACAAAGCAAAGTTCATTCTAGCAGGCTGGGTGACAGGGAATAATTTAGGTTAATTTGGATGGGAGTTACTGTTTGAAAATGGCCAGTCATAAAAACAATTATTTACATTGCTATTTGAGGCTGATGGAAGCTAAGTTCCACAATAACCCTAGGGACAAGATTGCTAAATAGATCTAACAGCATGAAGGGTTATTCTTTGAGAAATGCTGTATTACAGAGGTATTTTCTTTTTGTTGGTGTAACCACTTTCTGGAATTTTACAGCCAATATGCTATCTTAGTCCTGAATATTTTCTTGGGAAATAATATAGTACAGTCATTTTCCAGGCTCTTATATTGCCACACAAATGTATTTCATCCCCATAATTTCACATGCCATTTTGGAATTTTGAATTTTGGAGTGTACATTAGGACATAAAACTCTAAACTTGACAAACATATACAGATAGACTTTAATTTACAACCATTCATTTAATGCCAATTTAAAGTTGTAACATTGTCAAAAAGTGACTCATGACTTTTCCTCACACTTGCAACTATCAGTGTCCTCACAGACATGTGATCAATATTCAGATGCTTGGCAACAGTTGTAGCATCCTGGGATCACCTCAGAGATGATATTCAGCAGGTTCAGACCAGTTCGATAGAACTGGTAGCAGAAATTTTGAGTAGTCCGGAGAACCGGCAAATCCCACCTCTGACTGGCCCTGCCCCCATCTCTTCTCTTCCTCCCCTTGAGTCCCAGCTGATTGGCTGGGTCTCCTTTTGTTGCCCTGCACAGGAGAACAGAGCTGGAAAGCAGGTTAGTGGGGGAGAAATGGGATTTTGCAATATTCTTCCCCTGCCACGCCCACCAAGCCACGCCCACAGAACCGGTAATTAAAAAATTTGAATACTACCACTGGATCACCTGACCTCCATCTGCAACCTTCCCATGGAGCTCCCAACAAGCAAAGACAATGGGAGAATTCATATTTCCTTAAAATATGAATAAAGCATAATAAAAATAAAGCAAACAAGGTAGTAAAATTGGATGCCATTCATTTAATGACTGCATCACTTAGCATGAAAGTTCCAATCCTGATTGCGGCCATAAGTTTGGACCTATCTGCACAATAATTATATTTTTGTTTGAATAATTTGCATTCAATATAAATGGAATAGAATTAATGATATAAGTATCTAGAAGATTAACCTTACTGATTGTGTTTTGGAGAAACAGTAATAACATCTATAACATTTCTAATGAGAAGCAAAGAAAAAAACCAGAAAGTCCAGTTGCCTCTTGAAAAAAAAAAGCACCTTTGGGACAACCATGACCTGGAGGACTGAAAATCTCAATAGACATATATTAACTTTTGTTTCCTGAAAATAGGATAGCTGCAGTAATTATAGTAATGTAGGAAAAGGATAGTCCAAAATGCTGCCCTTTTATAAGAAAGCTCCTGACCCTAACCCTAACCCTAACCAAGCATGAGGAAGCCTAAGAGTCACATACAGTTTCCCCTCATTTTTTCTAAGCATTAGAAGAACACAAAACAGAACTCCTGTAGAAGAAAGCAAAAATTCCTTCATAAATTAAGATACTCAACTCTATGACAACAGATTCAACTACAAGTTATATGAAGAATAATCACTAGGCCTTCTGAAAGTTGGCTTGAGCAGCTTGACAATCACTTGTATTTCTCAGTGGCTCTTTTTGCTTCTATATCGAAAGCTTTTCACAAAGAGCCAATTAAAACACTAAATCTATTCCTGTGAATGAAAGAATGTATGTGCAGATCCAAGTTTTAACCATTTAGCAATCCTACAATTTTGATGGCTTTGACAATCTTTTTAAACCTAGTTGGTTATCACATTATGCTATAAATAGAGCAATCACTTGGTCTACTTATATGAGCACTAATCTCAAAGATCAACAAATGTTAAAGGCAGACAAATAGTAATCTTGGATTCTGGCTCACAATTAAACTGAGGAACCACCAAGTGACAAATGCAAGGCTTATAATATATAAGCCTTGATCATCCTGTCTTGCTGTAATATCATTTATTTCTTTGGTCACACTATTTTCAAAATCATTTAAAATGAAGTAATTGAAGACTTCAAAAACTGCTATTTAAAAAAAATTAAAATAAGCATTTTTTTCCAGATAAACTGCCAAATAGTGACAAAGGCTCTGATAAATTGCTAATAGCAGTATCTTCTCATATAAACTTTCCTAAAAGGAATTAATGTGATCGAGCTTCAAAAAACTTACACTAAACAAATTCATGAGTTAAATGCAGAAATTTTTCACAGTAAATCAAGGCAAAGATCATACCAATAACACCATGTTTCCCCAAAAATACAACCTGCCCTGAAAGTAAGACTTAGCTTGATTGTTTACATGTGTGCCCAATATAAGCCCTACCCCCCCCAAAAAAAATAAGGCCTAATTAAGATCCCACCTGCTCCAGAGTGCACTGGTAAAAATTAAGCTAGGGTGGGGACGGAGGGAGGGAACTGCCCTACTATTTAACTTTAGACAGTTGTAACCAGTCCTTGTACACCCCAACACCTGCCTTGCCGGTCCATTTCTTCTGCAGCCGGCAAGGCTGGCAAAAGTTTTCCTGAAGGCCTCTATAGCTGATAACAAAGCTCCAGATAGATTTGAAGATTATCAGCTGCAAAGGCCTTCAGGAAAGCCTCGCGGGCTGCAGAAGAAGAAATTCCTGAAGGCCTCTGACAGCAAAAAGGAGGCCGGGGGGCGACGCACACAAGTGAGGTTCGTCATGGATGACATGCCCTGAAAATAAGACCTGGTGCCTTTTTTGGTGACAAAAAAAAAAAATAAGACAGGGTCTTATTTGGGGAAAAGCATGGTATGCAGAACTCAAATCAGAAGAACAGTTTACTTTAATCTGTGAAAAATATAATAGCAGTAGACTAGTTTCATATCTATTCCCAACATCAGTCAGCAACTTCTTTCTTTATTAAAAACGAGGAAAAATTATCAAGAGCTGCAACAATCACGATAAGAGTTGGTTTAAAAAAATCACACTTGGATACGGACACTGCAAGAATGAGTTGTTCATCTTTTTTTAGAAGACATACCTTTGTTTCAGCAGGTTTCATAGTTGATGCCTTTGATGCAACAGAAGTCTGGGCCTGCATTAAGGTACAAAAAAAGTGTGAATTATGGTAATTATCTTTTATACACCTTTTTAAAAAACTAAAATTATGAACATTCTACCCTAATATAGCACATTATATGTCAAACTATACTGGACCCCACGACAGATAGGAATGCAATGATAAATTTATGCAATGACAGATAGGAATGCAAAGTTCAGTGAGTTCCAACAAGTTGCATAACTCAAAATCATAGACAAATGTTATACCAACTATACTCAGATAGGAATGGAATTATTGCAATATATTGCCTCTAATCCTCAACTCTCACAAGTAGTCCAGAACAGTATTATTATATGGGAGGCCCCTGAGAATTCCAAAAGGACCAAAAGGGTTGCCCTCCACCCTACATTCTGACAAGTTAATCAAGAAAAGAAAACAGTGTCCTCTTCATTGGGTGCCCAGACCTGAATCCTGCTTGAAAAGAGTCCAGATAAATTATTTCCCCTAGAATGCCCTATAGCTGTTCACCAATGACTGTCTCAATAACAGTCCAAAAGGAAAGGTTAGAGATTACTGATCATCATCCCCTTTTTAGAAGGGATGCATCACAAACCTCATTCTATTCTAGCACTGATGATGTTATCTGGTTTGATAATCAAATGTCTTCCAGAAAACAATCAAGCTCAGACAATACCAAGGATCCCAAGCATCCTGCACAATACCTATCTTAAAGCAGTCACATTTATCACTCCTGTGCAACAAATACTGATCTATTGAGGTATGAATGAAACAGAAGCCATATTTTTGTGCTCAGCTCAGGAAAAAAAACCAACCTAACTTGAAAAATTCCATCAGAATATTTCCAATTGGCTGGATTCCAAAAAAGTAAAACTCAAAATATTGTATTTCTAAGGAGAAGATTAGAAATTCTTGCTAGATTATAAAATCCACCAGATTACTTTGCAAAACAAAATAGCATGATCTGCCCAAAAAGATCACCATGTGCAATTCAACTTTGCTAATGTTTATTTCACTACCCATTTCTAAAAGAAAGTTGAAGCACGCAAAACAGAGTAACACATATGGCACTTATTGTTTTAATAAGCAATTTAAATGCTTCCATAAAATTTGGATAACAGGTTGTCATTTGAATGTATGACAAATTGAAAGCAAACTAGATTTGGGAAATTCTGTACATCCCTAGTACAATCCCAGATAGATTTAATTATTATTCTATTATTCTGTTATCTGGGATTGTACTAGTAAAGTCTGTACCAAATGGCAGCTGAATCCATGCACTGCACCAAACCACTTACTTAACCACTTAATGTTATGTGTAAAACTAATCATTATTTGGAAGGACAAGGTAAACACTGAACACCTAAAAATATTTAAAGCAAACCATGCTAAATATTAAATATGACTCCAGAGCAGTGTTCTCCAACTCTTCTGGGCTGGGGCCTGGCATGGGGGGAAGGAAGGATGGTTTTGTGTGAAGGGCAGGTGCTGCGGGCATAGTTTCATGAGTGGACCTGCATGCACCAGTGCCTGCCACTTGCGCAAGTAAGGCTCCATGTGCTGGTGCCTGCTGCTCGCATGAATTGGGTTATGCATGCATGCCGGCCCACCACTCATGCAGACCAGTTGCTAATAGACCACACCCTGATTGTGGGCCACAGCCCACAGGTTGCGGACCCTTGCTCTAGAGGAAATGGATTATCTGGAAACATTTAAAAACAGTGAAGGTGGTATAATCATCCTGACACACCTGTCATACATAGCTATTTCAGATGGCAAATAATACATATTTACATAGTATATACATCTATATCAACAGTTCTTTATACCCCTAGTCTATTATTTTTATATCCTAATCTCATTTTAGTTTAAATTTTAAGTCCTTCCTTTTTCCCATCCAGTAGTAACATTTTTCCCATACTTTATAATATTCAGATTCATCTTTATTTAATTGCAATGTTAGTTTATACATTTCTGCGCATGTTCGTATTTTTTAATTATCTACGCTTCATCTGGAATTTCCTTAAGTTTCCATTTTTGAGCATAGACTAGTCTCACAGCTGTAATCACTTGTATTGTTAGATATGTCATTTCTTTATTGTACCTTTCTATGTTAATTCCCAACAGAAAGAGTTCTGGTTTATATTCATGTTTGATTCTACTCTTTTCTTGTAACCAACTCTGTATTTTATGCCAAAAATCTTAGGCTTTCCTACAAGTCCACCAAATATGGTTATATGATCCATTTTCTTGGGAACATTTCCAGCATATGGGATACATTTTTGCTAATTTTGTTGGAGGGATGTGCCACCTATAAAACATTTTGTATAGATTTTCTTTGTACGATGTGGCCAATGTTATTTTTTTATTTCTTTCTGATAGAATTTGCCATTTATCCAAATTAATACCATGTCCAATATCTTTCACCCATGCCAACATCATTTCTTTTACTTGTTCCTCCTCTAATTTATATTCCAATAGGACTCTATAAATTTTCCTTATCAATTTATGATCTGTTCCCAGTAGTATTTCATCTAATTTCATTTTTTGTCTACTAATTCCCTGATCTTTCATATCTTTTCTATATCATGATTGGGCCTGTAGGTGGTGCTTATTGGTGACCTGTGGCAAAAGTAGGAAATGAGTGATGCCAGTGGTGGGATTCAAATTTTTTTACTACCAGTTCTATGGGCATGGCTTGATGGGTGTGGCAGGAGAAGGATCCTGTAAAATCTCCAGTCAGTGGTGGTATTTGCCAGTTCTCTGAACTACTCAAAATTTCCCCTACCAGTTCTCTAGAACTGGTCAGAACCTACTGAATACCACCTCTAGGTGGTGCAGACATCCTGACTATCACTGATCTCTCTGAAACCATCAGCCATGGATTCTTCTGGACTGGTTGAGTGGAGTAACAATGGTCTCCTTTCTGGCCAATTCAAATCAGAATGGTGAGGAAGAGAGGTTGAGTCTGAAACCCCTGCTTTGGGGAGGGCGGTGTCAGAGGGAGGACCCAATAGTTTTACCCACTGCTAATACCTATATTTGGCTATTGGGACAGATCCTTCATCAGTTTAAAACCAAGTATCCTTAGTGCATGAATGATCTTCAATTTTCTGCTGATCTTTTATAAGGCCCTAAAAGCCCGGCTCTGTCTCTGGGCCAGTTGCTACAGATGTATGCAAGGACTCATTTGTTTGTTTGTTCATGGTGATTTTATTCCTATAAAGCCCCGCATGTCATATGACTAGCTATCTTCCATGGTTTTTACCTGTGTTGTACAATATGACATAGTGGCATGCTTCAGGTCCTGTTGATTAAGAAATAAAATCTAGCAGGACCCAGAAAATAGTCTTTCCCTATTGCCGTGCCCACCCTCTATAATAGATCCTCCCTTGAGATTGACTTGACTCCCAGCCTTATCCACCTTCAACAGAACTCCTCAAAACATGGCTTTGGCCTCATGTGGTGGGCTCCTTTCTTGGGATCCTCTGTGGTAATGTGAATATTTTGTTTAATTGTTCCTTCAGGATACTTTGGTGTTTTTTTATACATAAGTTTCCTCTGTTTTTAATTTTCTGAAACTGCCCAGAGTCATTTTTGGAGTTGAGCAGACTCCAAAAATAAATAAATAACATTACAAAAGAGGTTGAAGAGAAGAAGACCGTATTCTGTCAGCACAAGGGAGACACCCAGCCATATAATGATTAACTTTAAGTAGGAAAGAAATCTAAAATCAGTAATAAATGCATTTAGTTAACATTGTAAGCTTTATTGAGTGGAAGAGTTAACTTTTAAAATGTTTGAACAGAAGCATATAAATCACTAAAATGTTTGCTTATTTATTGTTTCTTCACTATACTCACCACAAAGATGGGTGGGGAGGAGATGGGCGTGGAAGGCTTGCTTAACTATTGCTGTTCTTTAGCTGTTTATTTAAAGTTTAAATAACTCTAAATAGTTCATTACTAATTCATAGTAATATGAATTGCTTTATATGTCTGAAAAAGAAACTAGCCACTTGTTTTATTTCGTTAATACAGAGAGGAAAAGAAAGGACAGGAAGGTTTGTTGAAACAGTTCCTATGAACTCATGAAGCTTCTGTCACCCTCCCAATCAATTCCAGGCTATGATTCCAACAAACAGAAAGGTCAAAATGAAATAACTGCAAGCTGCATTGCATGGAGCTATGTGACTAGATGTATCAACTCTTCTTCCCCTACCAATCACATGATCAAATTTTAAGAGAGAATTTCAGAAGAAATTACTTTCTAATTTTAAAATTGTAATCATGAAATCCTGCATGAATTACTACAGCTTCCAAAGCTGCAATACAGGGTTCATTGAAATCAGAGCAGCTGGGTGCATTGAAACAAAAACATACATTGTCACAAATCCCCTAAACCAAGGGTCCCCAACCACCGGGCCCCGGACCAGTACCGGTCTGTGGATCATTTTGGACCGGGCCACAAAGAATGAATAATCGTGATTAAAATATATATTTTATATTAGCTAAAGCTAAGAAGCCCTTTACTATTGGCGAAGATTGAATTTTGCCGGTCCTTGAAAAAGTGTTTCTGCATGAAACTGGTCCCTGGTACAAAAAGGTTGGGGACCACTGCCCTAAACTCAAAAGTTTTACAGATCTCAAAGGATTTATTAGGAAAAAGATGTAATCTCAAAACATTTAAGAAGGAAACATCACTTGAACAACCTGATAAATACATAAAAGAGAGTTGAGGTAATTCCCCATGAGGAGAATGAAGCGCATACAGGGAGATGTAATGAGAATAGTGAAAATAACACAGAGAGAGCACACAGATACACTGCACAGTAAATGTAGGTTTTTACTTCCATAAACGTTTAGCAATGGTCCAAGATAAGCAGTCCAAATCATTCACAGTAAAGCAGTCAGTTTTCAGTTCACGCGATAATCCAAATATCAAAGTCCAGTGTCAAAAAACAGTTCAGTAACAGACTTACCATCAACGATCAGTAACAGTCATTAGGAGGAATGGCCAACACTCTCCAACAGAAGGAACAGAGAAGACTCACTCACACTGAGACTAAACAACCCAGGTTTCTGGCTCCATCTTATGGCCTTTGCAGAACAGCACCCTAATACAGTTTTAGCATTCTCTTAAAGATATAGTATTAAAATGTCTATCCTAGTTTATATATTTCCAACCCAAATAACTGTTAGGTGACTTACATTCCTAACAAAGATGAATGTATATACAGTCATTGAGTTTGTACACAAATGTAAAGAATATTGGACTTAAGCATATACAAACCAAAGCAATTAAAATGTAACATTTTAATACTTTTAAAGTATATAAAGTATAGGATTTTAATACTAAAATACTTATCTACATCATAGAAATAAGGATATGGAGCAGAATGTCCTCTATTTCTGAATTCTGATATAAAGACATCTACTTCTTTTTCCTGGACTTGTCCTGGTTTCTGATATTTCCAGTTATTTATCAAGGCAATTTAGGAAAACATCCTCTTTTTCTTGTCGCCACTGTTCTGCCTCTGATTTTATTTCTAAATAATTTTTATTGAAGAGATATTTTTATAAAATAAAAACTATACAAATTTAAACATTGAATTAAAGGAACAATTTTTTTCTATCTGAGAGTCAGAGGGCTTTTCATAGCAGATATTATGCTTCCCTCAATGTTTACTCTGCTGGAGATGAAGAAATGAGTATGAATGAGTAGTCTAAAAAGCTGGTTATCATTTTTATGAGTGCAAGATGGCATTACAAACATTATGTACAGGAAATCATCTAACCTAATTTTTAAACATATTATTAAACACCAGTCACATAAAATAAAGTTGATTGTAGCATCTTTTCACTACATCGATGGAGAGCCCATTCACAAAAATATTTCAAGACTGTAAATCTGGGGTCAAGGTTGACTTAGCTTTCCATCCTTCTGAGGTCAATAAAATGAGGACCCAGATTGTTGGAGGCAATATGCTGACCCTGTAAACCACTTAGAAAGAGCTGTAAAGCACTATGAAATGGTATATAAGTCTAAGTGCTATTGCTATTGCTATCAAACTGTTTTTCCAACCGAGAAGAACTCTCTTTTTATTTCCTACCAAATGTACAATTCTTCATATAAGATCCAAGTTTTTTAAAATATAATTCAAAAATAAATCTATTAAAACATTAACTTTATGATAACAAAATTGCAAAAAGGATTACTAAAATATTTTACAGTATTAATATTTGCAGATTCTGCATGTTCTGTAAATCACTGTTTCTGAGGTGATGGGCATGGGAATCTCACTATGCAAGTTAGCAGATCTTGATATTCCAGCTTTATAGAATACCAAAACAATGAAAAAGTAATGTGACTGAAGTTCAGTTGCATAAAATTTCAAAGTGAAACAGATAATCTTACAGCAAACTTAAAGTTGTCCACTTTGACTATACTCTTTTTTTTTTAATTATTGGTGGTTGGCCATACATTTCACAAGCAGAAGAAAGCTTGTGACTCAAGGATCACATACTGAAACTAAAAGGCAAATATGAAAGTATTGCCTGGTAACCAACAATAGCTGAATGATTCATAGCTAAATAGAATTTGGAGTGTCTCTGGCATGTTTTGAGAAAGGCACACCCAGATATAACAGGAAAAAACCCCTTCCTGACTTCACTGAAAACAGAGAGGGATTTCATGCATACTGTAGGAACCAGCACTTTATGAAAAAGCAGGAGTGCCCAGTGGTTAAAAACTTCATGCTATCTATCTGCAAATCTACCCATTTTTGCATTAACTCATAGGCAAGCTGCTAGATTCACTAGAAATCAGGAGGCTATGAGAATTCTAGTTCTCCCTGCAGCAATGAAAGCCAACTGCATGACAGTTCAACCCATAATAGGATTTTTGTTGTGGAAAAAATAGGAGGCAGGAACACTAGGTACACTCCCTGCATTGTTAAAAAAAAAAAAGCCTCAAAATAGACAAATAAAAATCTCTCTCCCCAAACCTCATAGGCTTCTGCGTCTATCACTATCAGGATGTGTGAAAGAAAAAAAGTTTTACATTGAGCCAAGTCCAACAACCTTCCTTGGATTGTTCATCAAACACATCAAGTAAGTTATGTTCCAACTGGCTAAAATTTTAATTTTTTAAAATTAAAATTTTTAAATTTCTGGGCACTTATATCTCGGGGACCTCTCGGGGACTATGAATGCTAACATGCTTGTGAAGAAGGCACAGAAGAGGCTGTACTTCCTCAGAATGCTCAGGAAGATAAATNTTGTGAAGAAGGCACAGAAGAGGCTGTACTTCCTCAGAATGCTCAGGAAGATAAATCTATCTCAGCATCTACTTCTGTCCTACTTGGCATTCTTGGCATTCTTGCATGGTATGGGAGCAGCTCTGTAGCAGACAAAAAAGCTCTACAGAGAATAATTTAAAATGCCCAGAATATCATCAGACTCCAACAACCAGCCCTGAATGACATCTTCGCATTTCGCTGTTTGAGGAAGTCGCACATTCTCAGAGACTCTTCCCATCTTGCTCACAATTTTTGTGAACTGTTGCCTTCCGGCAGAAGACATAGAACAATTAAAAGTCAGACAACACGTTTTCTGAACAGTTTTTATCCCAGAGCTATAATTGCACTTAACAATGAACTTAAGGACCACCACCAATGAGCTGTTGAACAGTATTACTTGATCTGTTGTGTGGATGCTTATGTGTTTATAGGGGGAACCTTGGGTGTGTTTGGGGATTGTCATGTGTGTGTGTGTGTTTGTGTGTGTGGGTGTGTTGGGTCTGGTCTTTGGGTGGTGTTATGTGAATTACGTTGTGTGTGTATATACTGTGTATATTCATACAATGACAATAAAGTATTATTATTCTTGTTATTATGATTATTAAAATTGTAACAAGTATTCTACATATAGAACAAAATTTTTAAAATGTGTTTTGCCTTGAAATTAAAATATTTGAATAGGTGTCCTAAGATACAAAAGTTATAACTTTGGAACATTTTACAAAGCTCTGCATCCCTTCTGAGATACTTAAGGAAACTGAGCTTCCAAAGTGGTTGGCTAGGCCTTTTAAAGATCTGCCTCAAAGAAACCTTAATGACAAAACCCATGACTGTAACTGTGCTCAGAAGAATGGCCTCTCCTGCATGTAAGACAACACGATCCAAACCAATCCTTTCCTCATGAACTGGAACCACTTCTAAAATTGCCCCTCCTCAAGTTGGCTGAGAATTCTGGATTGAAATTTCACTTTTCCCTTTTTGCTCAAAGTGAAGCATCCTTTCTTTGCTTTGGGAAATGTCAACCTAAACAATTAACTTGAGAAATATACTGTTTCTTTGATTCAAGCTAAAAAAATAGGAAAAAAATTCCTTTGGAATTTTTAAATCTTAGCATGGAAATATAATTTGTGACCTACTATCACATGCAAAAGATATCTTAAGGGTGAAACCTGGGGAAAGCAAAGAGTTTGCAGTTTTCATAAAGAAAATTACAGGAATACCTTTGAACTATCTTTCCTATGCTGAGAGCAGCCAGAATACTGGAAGTTTTTCAATTATTTCTGAGGAAAGTAGAGCGGGCAAGTATTAAAATTACTACCAGATGAGATTTGGCAATTCCTTGTACGATATAGTCACTGTTATTCATGGTGAGAAGTAAATATAAATTATGTAAATTCCTCTCCCCTCCCCTTAAGAAAATGTTTCCATTGTTTACAAAGTCTCATTTTCAATTCTATTACTCATTTTTTTTAAAGTTGCTCTTTCCTGCAGTGTCACAGAGTTGCAAGCTGTATTCACTATGCCACATCAAACCAGCAGTGCCAAGAGAAAGAGAAATTTAATATTCTGCATTCTTAAATTTTATCAGTGAATCCTCCTTGCATAGAATATGTTCAGTGCAAGGAAATCTGAAATTACAGGAATCAATTTCCTAGCTGTCTCCAGCTCATGTCCGACATATCAACGAAATATCCCATTTATTTTTTTACTTTTACACACAGTTGACTTATTTAAAACATAAAGGGCCTGTCACATTGGCCGACGGATGCAAAACGTTAGTAAAAAGGACAAGCGGACGAGAAAATGTTCCATCCATTGTTATCCGCTCTCAAAAGTGCCCCGAATTTGCATAAGCAGAGCGGACAA
>BHFT01007439.1:6071-22828 GCA_004320025.1 Laticauda laticaudata
CTATTACTTTCTTTTTTTTTTTTTTCTTTTTTTTTAACATAAAAACATTTATTTCTCATATATTCTTCCGGGTGTCGGTTTGGTCATCAGTTTGTGTATTCATTTTATAGTGTCAATAATTATATGTGCATAACATTGATTTATATTATCAATACCATATCCTGATATTACTAATCTTTCATTCTTTAGGATATCAATTACTTTAAACACCTTTATTCTATAACAAATCAATATAATCATAACCAATTAATCCTAAAAAAAAAAAAACTCTTTATAAATATTATTCTATTTCTATCTTATCATCTAGCCATTGGTAAAAAGTATCCCAAAGTTCATAAATTGTTTATCTTCTTGCTCTTCAATTTCAAATGTAATCTTACGCATCTCAGCACGATTCTTAATATTATTCTAATTAATTTTCTTCTGTTAGTGTATTTGTCTCATTCTTCCAATTTTAGCAAATACAATCCTTTAGCCGTGTTAAAATTTACAATCAAAATATATTCAATTCTTATTATGATGTGTTCAGGTAGAAATCCCAGAATAAGAAAATCTCTGTGTTGCAAGTCGTGTGTTTCTATTCGTCAATTGTTTCGTTCAACCATATGTGAATTTTAGTCCATATTTTGCTAGCCTCCTCACAATGGTCCACCACATATGATAGTATGAGGCAGTGATATCTGGTGGACAATTTCAACATTTTCAAGATTATTCTTAATACAATTCTTGCTATTTCTTGTCGACGGGGAAGAGTGCCACTGTATAAACACTTATATACAAGTTTCTTTATATGCTGTTGACATTGTCAATTTTATAATGTGTTGAGACCAGTAATTTTGCCATTTCTCTAGTAATCATCCATATCCAAAATTTTCCCCCAAACAATCATAGTTCTTAACTTGTTGTACTTCTTCTAAGATTAATTCCAAAAATAACCATATAATTTTTTTAATACTCTTGGTCATTCAGTACCCATCAATACTTATCTAAATCAGTCTGTTAGTCATGAAATCTTCCATTTTAAGAAATCTTCATCATATCTGTGAATGTATTCGCGCATATTGAAAACACAACTTCATCTTTAATACCTTGTGTCCTCTATAGTTCTTTGGATCGATTTAAGTCAACCCTTTTCATTCTACAATTCACCTCAATATCTAATGTTTGTTCCTTTTTAAGTAATCATAGGATAGGAAAATGCTTTCAATGTCGATAACCAAGATGGAATTTTCAAATAACATTGTTTTTTTTATCTTTTCCCAAATTAACACAAAGACCTCGTAGATAAATGTCTTCTAAATACCCCTGTGTTTAGTTCCTTGTATCCATAAAAAAGGCGCATGCCGAACCCAACAGTAAATATGGTTCTAATGTCAACAATCTATGTTTTCTTATATGTTATCCATTCTTTGACCCACATCAAGCGCAGCTTGAGTAATACAGTTCCAATTAGGAAGCCAAAAACTCTCTTAATTCTAGATTTGTAAAAGCTTTAACTTTATTCTCGCTCCTTTACATTGCATATAAACTTATAACTATGAAGTTTTGTTAAGATCTTGCAAATAATCTTTCCAAAGTCTAATTGGTATTGTTTGAAGAGAAATAAAAATTCTGTCAATCGTTTCCACTACTTAATTGTTGAAAATCTCCCTATTAATGACAAGTTGCAACTTTCTCCATTTCTTCAAACATATAATTATCATTGTGCTTTGAGTTTAGTAATAATTAATTTTCTTTTGAAATGTGCTACATTTGCGTCAAATATATCCGCCAGAATACTTACCTCTATTGTTGTAACTTGAATTTTTCAAAAGATCATGTTCAGTGCTTTTCTCTTTGTTTCAATTAACATATTTTTTGTTAAATCTTTTTTTATCTTTGTATCTATCATGCAGCCATTCTCACGTATGTTCTTTCTATCTTTCCAATAGATTTGGGAGCCGTTTCTAACGGTCTTCCAGAATAAAAGCTAAGTCGTCTAGCACAAAAGCTTGTAGTTTAAATTCTTTCTTTTTTTATTTCATCCTTTTATACTTTTTCATACCCTAAATTTTCTATTTTAACACTTTCCAAGTCATACGAATAAAAGGAGCGATAGAGGACACCTGTCTTGTGCTTTTCTTATTTATAAGTACTGTAAATTCCCATCCATCATAATTTGCATGGTCGTGTTTTTATATGAGTGGCTTCTATGTGAATAAATTTTCTGCAAAACCCATCTGTTCAACAGTAACAGCCTGAATCTTCCAGTTTCACATTGTAAAAAGCTTTTGAGCATCTAGAAATATTGCAAAGCCATTTGCTTCTCAGGATGAGCCTCATAGTATCAAGGTGTAAAATTACTCTGATTGTCTCTAATTTGTTCTTTGGCTAGAATCCATTTTGATCTGGAGTGAATAAAATTATTTTAAATATTTTTCAGTCTTCTGCTAGTATTGAAGCAAAGATTTTATAATCGCATTCAATAAGGAAATACGGTTCTATAGATTCTTAATTGCCAGCGGTGTCGCTTTCTTTTGGGATAGTGTAATATAAGCCTCGTCCATGTTTTGGGATATCATCTTCTTAACTAAACTTCATTCATAACTTCTAAGAGTGGATCGTCTTTAATTGGATCTTGAGAATGTTTTTATAGAATTCTGCGAGAAGCCCATCTGGACCTGTGGGTCTTTCCCAAGTTATGTGTCTTAAATGCTTCGTTATTCCTTTCATTTATTATTATTTCTAACATTTCTTCAGTCTCTCGTTTAGGTATCTTCGGTAGTTAACATTCTGTAAATATACTGGTTTAATTATATCCTCGTCAATATTCTCTTTGTTTATATAATTGGCCATAAAATCTTGAATAATTTTCTTTTCTCCTTATATAACCACAATAACTTGGCCTGATCATCTATTAGGTTTTCAATATTTTCTTTTTGATTCCCTTCTCCTTTCTCAATTTATATGCATAGCCATCTACCTGGTTTATTTGCATCTTCAAAATTAATCTGTTTAAGTATCTCTCTCAAAAAAGAAAGTATATAAAGTGGGCGACAAAGTTTTCCTGTCCACCAGATACCTGCACACCACTCAAAAGTCAAAGAAGCTTGGTCCTAAGTATGTTGGTACTTTCATGATTGAACGGATTATAACGGATTACATATTCAGAATTCTTTGGTTGCTACCACTTCACTTTCAGTAAAAGACAACTTTTCTCTAAATCAAAGAGTCTAAGTATTTCTTACCTGGATTTTGAATGGAGATCCGCATGACACATGGGGTGTCAGTCCCAAGACCTATGACAGATGTTCTGAGGCCGGGCTTGGCTGTGGGGTGGAGAAAGGAGGAGTGTAGTGGGGCTGTCTGGTCTACAGGTGAGAGAGGTGAGGCGTTGGTGGCATCTGTGGCATCGGTGGCATGGGTGGCATGGGTGGCATCTGTGGCATCAGTGGCATCGGTGGCATGGTGGCATCGATGGCATCGGTGGCATGGGTGGCATCGGTGGCATCGATGGCGTTCAATGAACCTGTGGCTGGACTGGGAAGGGCTGCCTTTGCTGCTGGAACTCCTGGTAGCCATCGCCTTGGAAGGTGAGGGCCTGTGGAAAGCCTTGGAAGGGCTGTGACATCACCTGGGGTGAAGGAGCAGACCTGGACTGGGTGGGAGCAGGTTCNACATTTCCCTTCTTCACAAGCCGAATGGGTTAACGAAACCGACGTTAAAGCCCCTAAGTTGGTCAAAGCATTTCGTTTCAAGTATCCTGATAAGCCTTAGAGTCTAAGTATTTCTTTCTTGGATTTTGAATGGAGCTCCTCCTGACACATCTTTATTTGTTAATTATTTTGAGATGCAATATTTCTGTTTCTATCCTAAAAGGGTCTCAAAGTTTTAGAATCTGTAAAGAATAAGCTAGTTTGATGGTTTTTAAGGTTCCCCTTTATAGTCCAAACAAAATGTCTAGGATTAAAATTGAGAAGAGTTTTGTCAGTTTCACCTTCTCTTCAGCCATTCTTTGGAGACTGGGGCCTACTGGATTTTTTTTCTTTATCCCCCCCTTTTTTTTTTGTATGGCACAGAATTCAGATTTAAGCACTACAAGAAGTGAAGAAAATTTATGTTATATCTCACACTGCTTGCAGGCTGAAGAAATGAAAATGGTGGAAGTGGTCTTAGGGAATCTTTACTAGGTAGTAAGAACAGCCATGAAAATTATTCTATATGAAATTTGGATGGATTACTTTGTATAGTTGTTTGAAAGGGGGGAAGAGGATACTGTTTAAAACTAAGCTATGATTGTATTATAATGGTCTGTGAGAATGTCCTTGAGAGACAGGAGGAGGAAGAGGAGGAGGGGGAGGAGGAGGAGAAGGACCCCATAGACTAGGAAATGGTCATATAAGCTCAGAAGAAATGAGGGTATGGCAAATATCTAAGGAGTAACACCCCCCCCCCCTTTCCTAGATTTTAAAGGTGAGGGAAATAAGTACTTTCAAACTATTGAACCAATTTTCCCAAGTCTTCATATCCTATGGAGATGTTTTAAATTGCAGGCAAGATAGCAACTGAGATATATCACTTGAACTTCTTTTCAGAATGAACCCAACCACTGAACTGACTAAAGCAGCCACTTTAAGCTCCTGGTTTTAAATCTCAGTGAAGAGGAGAAAATTGTTAGTTAATGCTCTATTTCTCTAATAGAGGAAGATCAGATTTTCCTCACTTTGGTGCCAAAATAACTTCTACTGTGGGGAATTTTCATTTTGTCTTGAAGGAAACAGACCATTTGATTCTCCACCATCATCGGCTACTAAGATTCTTGGGCCAGCTTTGCATCCTGTTTATACAGGTTAGTTGTGTGAAGACTAGCAGGCTTATCAAATGTAGTGATGCTTGTTGTACTATCCAAACTTTGGTGGACAACAGAGACTTGACAGGAAGCCTAGATAAGAGTTCTTGAATAGGTTTTGACTGCAAAATGTTTGATGGGATGGTAAAGAGGATTGACAACTCAGGTTATTTTCATGTGATAGGCAATAAGTCTATTTTCTTTCTGTAACATTTCAGCGTCTTTAAAACAAATTCCTAAATCCACTCTATCCAACACTTTGTTATGTTATACTGTTGGCCCATGGTTACAACAATAAAACTTACTTACTTACTCCATCCAATATTATTTTTGCAATAATTTGTCATTTTTTAAAAAAACAAATCTGCAGGGAAATTTGCATTTAACTGTGATTTACATGCTAATATTTTCTCTATCTAACTTTGGCAGATATTTATATTTTATTTCTTTTTTAAAGCTCCAGATTAAAACTTTTATTTTGCTCAAGATTTCAATGACATATTCTGGATTTTTTTTTTCTGTGTTGGAGCCTTGTATGAGCCATCTCTATATTTATTTCTCTATAATGTTTTATTTTTTCATTCTTAGCAGCTGCATAAATTTTGCAAACATCAATATAGGAAAAAGGTGGTATTGGATTATAATAAGCAAATCCTAGCAGATGGAAAACAACCCTGTCCCATTCATCATAAGAAGGAAACCATAGCATATTTTTTTCTTGGAAAGAATGGTGGAACTCACAAATCAACACTAACATTGTCTGGAGGCATGATTTTACAAGCCCAAGTAAGGTTGTATGTTTTACAACACTGGTTACATTTAAAGGACCTGTCACACTGGCCGACAGATGCAAAACATTTGTAAAAAGGACACAGCGGACGAGAAAAATGTTCCATCCACTGTTATCCGCTCTCAAAAGGGGCAAAAATTTTCATAACCAGAGCGGACAACATGGAAAGGAATGGGGGGGGGATGTAGGGCAGATGGAAAGTGGATGCTCCACGGAAGTCTAGCGGATGGAAGTGGATGGGAGCGGATGGCACATTCGCAAGGCTTCCGGGGGAGCGCAGCAAAGCAGACGCGAAATGGAAAGAGCGGATGCAAAGCGGACGCCCGGTGGATGAAGCGGATGCACAGCGGATGCCAAGCGGATGAAGCGGATGCCTAGCGGAAGCCTAGAGAACGCCCAGTGGAACCCTAGCGGATGCCTAGTGGATGCCTAGCGTTCACTGCGCATGCGGGGAGGATGCATTGCAACAGCCCCGCGGATATAAAGGGAAGCAGCTCCCAACCAGGTCACCATTCTGAGGAAAGACCTGCTTCCAGACACAGTTCTCCAGCCTGCCTGCCAGCCTGCCTGCCTGCCAGCCAGCCAGCCAGCAAACCCACAACCATGGGGAAGAAGAGAAAGCCTCAGCCATCTGCTGCAGCCCTGGCAAGAGGGACAGGGCCACCCTCCACCCCTGCCCTCACTCTGCTTCTGCTGGGCTTCTGCAGCCCCGGCTCGCTCTTTCTGGGTCTGGGGCTTCTGCTGATGCTGCTTCTGCAGTGGTGCTTCTGCTGGTGCTTACTCTGCTGATGCTGCTTCTGGCGGTGTGTTCTGCTGGTGCTTACTCTGCTGGCACTGCTCCTGGTTCTGGTGCTTTTGCTGGTGCTTACTCTGCTGGTGCTGCTCCTGGTGCTGGTGCTTCTGCTGGTGCTTATCTGCTGGCGCTTCTCTCATCCTGCTGGTCCTGCTGTTGCTCCTGGTCCTGCTCGTGCTCCTGGTCCTGCTGGAGCTCCTGGTCCTTCTGGACCTGCTGGTGCTCCTGGTCCTGCTGGTGCGCCTGCTCCTGCTGGTCCTGCTGGTGCTGCTTTGGACTGCTGGTGCTTACTCTGCTGATGATGATCCTGGTCCTGCTGGTGCTGCTGGTGCTGGTGCTGCTGCTGCTGTGGGTGTGGAGGAGCAGCCCCTACAACCTGGAAGCCCTCTGAGGAGGGCCATATGGTCCTGCCAAAGGGAGGAAGAGGCCAGACGCGAGAATGGGAGAGGAGGCAATACAACATAGAAGAGGAACATGAGGATAAGGTGCTGGAGTGGCTGAGAGAGAACGAGTTTAATTATGCGGAAGGGACACAGGCTCTACAGGGACACCAAAAAGGAAGCAGGCTGCTTGGAGAGAGAAGACGGAGAGCCTGGGCTACACTTCGGAGGTGCCTCGGCTGGTGGAAGCACATGACACCTGGTATGGGAAGCTGCACCTCAAGAAATCTGGCCAGGCCGCGGTCAAGCTGACGGACAGAGAGACCTACATGATGGACAAGTGCAGCTTTCTGGAGGGTGAGATCCACCACTGAGAGCAGCCCCTCTCACAAACCCTCTCTCACAGGCAGCCTGCTGAGAGCGCAGTCCTCTTCTGGCAGAGAGTCAGCTCCTGTCTCCAGGCCGGTATCTGTGGAGCGTGCCACAACGGAAACCCCCTGACAGCTGTACTACCCGTGGCGGAGCACATGGAGGACCCCTGATGCAGTGGGAGAAAGGAGATGGCACTTACCACAACTCCAACCACAACTCCACCCAGCTCCACCACCCCCCCCCCCCCCATATAGAAAGGCAGAGAGACAAACCGGAGGGACAGAGCTACATTGTCCTGCTGGAGATAAGAGACACCATCAGGAGCAGCTAGATCTCCTCTCTCAGCTGGTACACACCGGTCCTCAATCCTCCAACCGCAAGCCCTTCCTCACCTATGTGAACCAACCCTCAATGGACATGGCGGAACCCAGTACCAGGTGGCGAAGGACAGGATCACTGATCTGCTTCACAACCCTCCAGACTGAGATGAACCTGCTCCCACCAGTCCAGGTCTGCTCCTCCACCCCAGGTGATGTCACTCCCCTTCCAAGGCTTTCCACAGGCCCTCACCTACCAAGGTTATGCGCTACCAGGAAGGTCCAGCAGCACAGGGCCCTTCCCAGTCCAGGCACAGGTACATTGGATGCCACCGGTGCCACTGATGCACCCTGCCACCCATGCCACCCATGCCACCGACGCCAGTCCTCACCCAGCTGCAAGACCAGACAGCCCCACTACACTGCTCCTCCTCCACCCCAACAGCCAAGCCTGGCCTCAGTACATCTGTCATCGGTACTGGGGCTGACACCCCATGTCATGGAGGAAGGGGCTTCTCAACATCATGAGGCTGAGCCAGCTGTCTGAGATCTTCCTCAACACACCGTCACCTGTTGCCCTCTCGGGGTCAGGCACCCCAGTGGCGCTTCAGACAAGCACTCCAACAGCAGCCACCTCCACAGCACTGGATCCTTCACCCCTGAAGACTGGGCACACCTCCGAGTGACCAAGAAGAGTGCCAGAGACTGGTGGCTACCTGTTTGAATTTTTTTTGCTTTGGACACTTGACTTGGGTCATTTTTCTTTTTACAACTTGTTATTAATAAAGATTATCTTTGCTTCACATACTTGCTTCCTTTATTTATTTAAATAAAGTCTTGGTGGAAATTTTAGAAATGGTTTAAGCCTTTGCATGCTTTGTGGGATGGGTAAGGATAGCAGTGGATGGGCAGGGATACCTTTGGGATGGGTAATAGTGTGGGAATGGAAGGGATACCTGTGGGATGGGTAATAGCTGTGGATGGGCAGGAATCCCTGTTGGATGGGTAATAGCTGTGGAGATAGGCAGGATACCTTTGGGATGGGTAAATCTGTGGGATAGATAAACCTCCAGTGCAAGCATAGTGGGCTGTATGGTCCACCCTCCCAGGTGCCACACCTATGGCCCTTTATTTTCAATAACAATGTAAGCATTGATCCACACATTTCAACATAAACACCAACTCTTTATTAATGCCCTGTTCATTGTAGCCCACCCAACACACATGGCACAATCTCTTCAGTGTGATGAGCCAGGCTGAAGGAAGACTTCCATTAATCATCTCTCATATGTCTTGCACTCCCACTGCTCAGCTGGGGAGTTGCACCAGTGTTTCAGGAGGTTGTGCTGCTTCTTCCCTACACGTGAGGCTCTGTTGGGGCTTGAAACATCCTCAGTGTCTATCAGGTTTCGCCCTTGGTCCATTCCCCAGGCTCTATGTCCATTCCTGTTGGAGGTCCACGAGCCTGTTTCTGCAAGACTGGGTAGCGGGCTGCACATGAAGTGCAGGATGCAGCAAGCTTCCATGATCCTCCTCACGGTCTCTGGTGTGATGCTGCATGGGTGGTGAGAAGTACCTGAAATCTGTTGGCGCAGGATGCCAAAGGTGTTCTCCACTACCCGCCTTGCCCTGGACAGCCTGTAGCTGAAGATCCTCTCTTCACGGGTGAGGCATCTGGAGGTGTAGGGCTTCATGAGGTAGTCGAGGGAGAAGGTGTCATCCCTACAATGAAGTAGGGCACATCTTGCGTGTCGTTGGGCAGGGGTTTCTGGATCTGGGAAGCCCATGATGAGGTTGCATTCCAGCCCCTCCTTGAGGTGACTGGCGTTGTATATCTGGACACCTGAAGCTGACCATTGCCTGAAGCATCGATGTACATGAACTTGTAGTCAGCATCGACCATGGCGAAGAGGATAATGCTGAAGAAGCCCTTGTAGTTGAAATAAGTGGACCCGACTTGGCTGGAGCTTTGCAGGCCACGTGCTTGCCATCTATGGCTCCAACGGTGTGGGGAAGTTCCATCTCTGATACCACTGCTCTGCAACTTTCTTTCCAGCCTCTTTAGTGGAGGGGCAGTGGAGGAGCTCCTCCAGGTATTCTTCGATGATGGCCTGCACCACTTCTCTGACCACAATGCTGATGGTGTTGTGTGGCACCCTCCAGCCATATTGCATGCTTTTGTAGGTGGTCCTGGAGGCCAGGTGGCACAGAGTCAGTGCCACCTTGAGCCCAGGGTCCAGGCTGGGCGGACGTTGGTGCTCTGCTTGGTCAACCTGGGTTTCAGCCACTCCACAATTCGTCAAACATGGCTGGAGGTATCCTCATGAAGTTCTGGAATGCATGAGGGTCTTCGTTCCTCAGCTCCACCATCAGCTTGTTGTACAGTCCGTACTCTGCTCATCTCCCAATCCATCTTCGGACCCAGACGCTTCTTGGCCGCCTCCTTTTCTACCCGTAGAACAGTTGAAAGAGCCTGTAAATGGCTTCGCACTGTTGCAGAATGATGGTGTTGCAGAACACAAAAGGAGCGTGTTACGATCCATGGTGGACATGACTGGATGCTGTGGAAGAGCAAGAGCCAGATGAAGGCTGCAGAGGTCTGCACAGCAGGGCTGCTGGACTGAAAGTGAGATCCAGGTGAGTTGCTCCCCTTTTTGTAGGCAATATAGGTTTTCCACTATGTGTCCTTTTGCATCCTCTAGGCATCCTCTAGACATCTGTAATATCCGAGATGGGTTCCCTCTGCGAACGTTTTTTCCCTTTTAAATGCTTTGTATGCGAGCTGCATCCGCTTTCATCCTTTCTCCGTCCATGCTACTAACGCTGTGCGTCCGTTCCGCGTCTGTTTCGCTTCCTCCCTGGTGTCCGCTTTCTGCTGGAGTGGAATTTGAGTTGCGCGGATGCGCAGCGGATGCCTAGCGAATGTAGCGGATGCGTAGCGGATGACGACAGATGCAGAAGGGATGTTCCCCGTATGCGTTGCGGATGCAGAATGGATGCGTTGGATAAATTTTCCGCTCAAAAGTTTTGAGCAGCTCAAAACTTTTTGAGTGGATGGAACCTCAGTCAATGGATACTGGACGGATAGAGAGGAAGAAAAAGGACGCAGTGAGTACAGAATGGATGCATCGCGTTAACCCAATGGATGGCAAGTGTTTCTCTCTGTTTTACATCCTCTTTCCATCCGTTGGTGCAGTGTGACATGGGCTTTACATGTTGTCAACTAAAAAAAGACAGGAAAAATCTTCAAACATATATTGAAATAAAATATCATACTTTTATGTATTCTCTGCCCTTAAAAGAACCAGTGAAAGAAACAAACTCATGGAACAGGTGATTGATACTATTGTGATATGCAATGTTCCATGAGCAATTAATTTTTCCCCCTAGATTAAAATATGCAGGCCCACAACCTCCCCCTCAAAGAAAACATGCAGACATCTCAAAAACAGACATCATCAAATATCCCTTTAAAAGTCACATTAACAAACACTCCTGAGATAAACAGAAAATCACCCCAGACTGCACCCCCCAAAAAAAAGAAAGGTGTGTGTTGGTGATAGGAGTTTCTATTCTCAAAGGAACAGAACCAGCCATCTGCAAACTGGACATACAATCTAGGGAGGTATGTTGTCTCCCTACAGCAAAAATCAAGGATGTGGCTGAGAACCTAACCAAAATAATTAGGCTTGCATATTACTACCCTTTTATCCTCCTTCACATGGGGATGAATAACACAACGAAGAACCTGGGTACAATATTGAGAGATTACAAACAATTAGGTAACAAAGTTAAGGAGCTAGAAGTATAAGTAATGGTCTCATCAGTACTCCCAAAAAAGATCAACACCTACTGAGGGGAAAAATAATCCTAGAAATAAACCACTGGTTAAAGGGTTGGTATCCCCAAGACAACTTTGGTTTCCTGGACCATGGACTGCACTATATAAAAGAAGGACTCTTAGCAAGACATGGGCTGCACCTCATGAAAACAAGGGAAAATGTACTCAGAAAAAGATTGGCCCAACTCATCAGAAGGGCTTTAAACTATAATTGAGAGGGGGAGCTGACCAGTCTTTAGAATCTATAGAACACAAAACCAATCATAACCGCCCCCCCAAAAAAAATCAAATAATGAGATAGGGAGTGGTGGGAAAAAAAGAAAAATCCAAACAACAATTAGGAGATGCAGGAACCATACCCATGGACAGACATAAAAGTCTTAAATGCTAATATACAAATGCTCAAAGCTTGGGGAACACAAAGGGTGAACTAAAAGCAATAGTACATGAGATCAGGTATGACATAGTTGCTATTACAGATATTGGAAGGATGAAACCCATGACTGGAATGTACAAATTGTTCAAAAGAAACAGATCTACAAAAAGAGGAGGTAGAGTTGCACTACATGTGAGAGATCACTACACATCTTCAGAAATTCACATGATCAAAGATACCCTTATATACGTGTCAATATAAAAGGGGGGAAAGTGACATTGCCATAGGTGTATAATGTAGGCCACCCAACCAATCAGAAGAAATAGACAAGCTCTTTGCCAACCATTAACAAATATATATAGGAGGCATATCATGAGACTTACTATCCAGATATCAACTGGGAGACCCACTCTGGGAGATCAACTGGGAGACCCACAATGGAAGATCAAACCAATTCCTAACAAAGTTAGCCAACAATTTTTTCATTCAAAAGGTAGAGGAGAGAACTAGAAGTAAAGCTAAACTGGACCTAATTCTTATTGATAGAGAAGAAGTGATAGAGGGAATAGAAGTTGCTGGTACTTTTGAGTGAAAGAGACCATGTCACACTGGAATTCAATATAATGTAGACACAAGCAATAGAAAATAATCCAACCAGTATCTTAAACTCTAAAAGAACTGATTTTAACAAACTCAGAAAGAGCATAAGAAAATTTCCATAGATGAAATTCCTAAAGGGGAAATCAACTTAAGAAGCATGGGAAACTCTGAAAAAAAGTGATCATAAAAGCACTGTCCAGCACAATACCACTGAAAAAGTAAGACAAGAAATTCAAGAAGAAACCAGCAGGGCTGCATAAAAATCTCTGACAAACTGAAAGACAAAAAGGACAAGTACAAACAATGGAAAGAGGAACATATAACTAAGGGCAGAATATCAGCAGACAGCAAGAACATGCAAAGATGAAGTCAGGATAACAAACACTCAAAATGAACTAAGGCTTGCTACAAAAGTCAAAGATAGCAAAAAAAAATTCAACATAATAATAACAAGAAAAAATGTCATGGAAACTATAGGTCCACCAAAGAGAGAAGATGGCAAGGAAGTAACAGAGAAAGCAGAGCTTAACTCATTCTTTGCATCAGTCTTTACACAAAAAGAAATTATAGCCCAATGTACCAAAAAAACTATTGTAAAAGACAAACTAGAAATAAAAATTAAAATAAGTAAGAAAATGGTAAGAGAATACCTATCTGACCTTGACAAATATAAATCACTGGGACCTGACAGATTACATCCAAGAATTCTGAAGAAGCCATCAGATGTTATCTCAAAATCTTATCTTTCAAAAATCCTGGAGCACCAGGAAAGTATCTGAGCATTGGAAAAGGGCTGATATGGTTCCCATCTCCAAAAAAGGGGTGGGGGGAGATCCAGGGAACTACAGACCAATCAGTCTAGCATCAATACCCAAGAAGATCCTGGAAAAGATAATCAAAAACAGATCTGCAAACAACTAGAAGCAAATAAGGTTATAAAAGTAGCCGCATGGGTTTGTTAAAAACAGATCATGCCAAACCAATCTTATTTAATTCTTTGATAAAGTCATTAAATTAGTAAAATGCTGTGGACATAGTATACTTATATTTCACTAAGCTATTTGACAAAGTAGATCACAATCTACATATGATCATAGTCTTGAATGGCAATATGGAAGTGGTATCTCTTTCTAGGACGTTTTTTTTAACTTCTCAGCAGAGCTTCTATCTCTGGGATTTCCTGGTGATCTCTGCCCAACTACTAATTATTTACAATACTTAGAACATAGAATCATAGGGTTGGAAGGGACCTTAGAGATCTTCTAGTCCAACCCCTTGTTTAAGCAATTATTTATACCATACTAAGCAAATGGTTGCTGGTCTCTTCTTAAAATCTTCCAGTGAAGGAGCATCCACAACTTCTGGAGACAAGCTGTTCCACCAATTAATTGTTCTCACTGTCAGGAAATTTCTCCTTAATTCTAGGTTGTATCTCTACTTGATAAGCTCCTATCTGTTACTTCTTGTCCTGCCCTCAGATGCTTTGGAGAATAGAGAGAACCCTGTCTTCTTTGTGACAGCCCCTCAAGTCTTATCAACTCCACCCCTTCTCTGTATTAGACTAAACATTCCAGACTCCAAGCTCATCTTTGTTGCTCCTCTCTGCATTCCTACTAAAGTTTCAATATCTTTTTGGTGTCATGGCAACCATGATCCTTCAGGCTCAGCACAGACAACTTCTTGTGGCAGCTGTCCTAAACCCACTGTCCTAAACCCACTCTAGGACATAATGATGATCCACAAATTACAGTGGCTTTTAAAGGGGAATACAGAATATTCTTCTGGAGGAGAAAATGCATACAAGTCACAGTGATGATATATTATGCTTCTGCTGGAAGGAAAAACCTATAGAACTTTAATCTATTTATGGATTTCCCAGGGACATCTGTTTGACTCCTGTGATTTAGACAGAACATTTTTCTTACCCAGTTGAACCCTGCCTATACTCCTGCATTTGTTTTACTGTCTGAATTTAGTGGAGATTCTACAAGATTTATGTAAAACATTTTGAATGATCTCTGTCTCTGGATAGAGAGCAGAATAATTTGTAAACAAGGGAGGGAAGGATAGATAGATAGATAGATAGATAGATAGATAGATAGATAGATAGATAGATAGATAGATAGATAATATAGATAATGATAGACAGACAGACAGACAGACAGAATAGATAGGTAGGTGTTTTCATTTCTCCAATCATATCTCCAATTTCATAATGATCTATAATCCCCCCCCGTGTTTTATGAATGTGGGGATGCACTTCAGCAGCATAGGATGCAAATGAACTAAAATACCTAAAAGCTTCAGCCAGCTTCCCATCTGTAGTTTCCAGAATGAATGGTGGTAATTCTGCTCCTTCGATTGGAATTGGGGAAGCATAAAGAACAGACAAGTATAGACTCAGTGAGCAGTAAAGGAGCTAAACAGGGAAATATGTTTTCCCCCACCTATAAGGCTTTGTCACCATTCATTAACCACATTGAATCAAACCTTGAAAGCAACTGGGGGAAGCAGATTTTTCAACCCGATCTCTTTCCCACTGAAAATGATTTGTCTGTGTCTGTGGAATGTCAGCAATATAAGCCACAAGAGAAGCTCTATAAATGGCCTATTTTGTTTCCCTTCTCCTTCCAAAATTTGCCTGTGCGGCCACTTTGTACCATGTACCAGATGCAACAGCAAGAACTCAAGGCCTATAATCTCCTTGCAAATGATAATAATTCCCCCCTGGACTTTAACACACTCATAATTTACAACAGTGCTAAAGTGAACATTATTTCAAGCTATGTGTATTCTCTCAGGGGCTAGGGAATTGCACCAGTTTCCTGCTGACAGCAGAGTTTCTGTTTTTAAATGTCATGCATTTGTGTTCATTACTCCCCAATAATTGCCTAAAAGATCAGCAGCCAGACAGGCAAGTTCGTGTAATATCATTGTTAGTCAATCACAGCTCTACAAAAGGAATCAGAAGGAACTGTTCTTTGATAGTAGAATTCCTACTTTACACCAGGAGGGCAAAGAGCAACTGATAAGACCAGGGTAGTCATTCTACACAGCCTAGTTAGTCCTGATGGTTTTGTCACTGCCTCCTTAACATTATGTTCTCTAAGGTTTTTTGTATGGTTTTTCACAACTGTTCACCATACATTTGGTAGTTTTTTTTAATAGATAGGTGATTCTTCATTTTGGTCATTTTCTGGAGCTTCTGCGCTGTATAGTATGGCTCCAGAAACAAGTTCATCTTGAAGCTATATGTAGATCAAGATCATCAAATACACCTGAATTCTTCATGATGTCAACCATAGGATTCTGATACCTCCCTTAGAGTACCTATGCAGACTAGATCAAGATTCTCCAACCTTGGCAACTTTAAGCATGGAGGACTTCAACTGCCAGGACTTCTGGGAGTTGAAGTCCTCCAGGCTTAAAGTTGCTAAGATTGGAGACCCCTGAACTTGATTAATTTAAAACTCAGATTGAAGCATTAATGCAAAAGGTACTTCCTATACAGACAGCTTTTAAGTATGTAAGCAAGAGACAGCCAAAAAATAAATTTGTCACACATTCATTATCTCTCATTTACATGCACACGTGCGATGATAAAGTGGCAATAGGCTAACACATAGATAGATTCATAGGAAGGGTTTAAAAGCCAAATCAGGAGGCCACTGAACTTTGCAAATGAGTTTTGTAACTGAACCCTAGCCTCTTATTTCTTGCAAGAGATTCATATAAATTTTAATATACATAATTAAAGGTAGTCCAGGGCTTCAATTACACACTTACAGATATCCTCTTGTTGCTGTTGTTTTTTTAATTTACCCTGTAGATGTCCCTAATTATGGCAGTTTGTTGCAGGGGACCACAGAGCCTGGGGGAAAAGGGAAGGGCCACACTTGGAAGGCTGCAAGTCATCTCAGGGCTAGGAGTTGTACCTATATACGCTATAAAGAAATTTCAAGGAAGAGAGTTAAAGAAATTAACATATATATAATCAGGTGTGGCAGGGGGAGGGCTGACCTGGGCTCAGCAAATTGAGAAAGAAAAAAAATATGACAGATTTGTTCATCCATACTGGAGTTTTACAAGATCAAAATCGGACATCTTTGTACACACCCTTGTTTAAGGCTAGGTCCCACTGGCTGACAGATGCAAAACGTATGCAAAAAGGACACAGTGGATGAGCAAAATTTCGGGGGTGGCTCCATCTGTTGTTATTCGATCCAAAAAGTGGCCCAAATTTGCACAAACAGAACAGAAAGGAACGGAAAGGAACGGACGGGGGTAGTACGTAGCGGGGATGTTAAATGGATGTTCGTAGGAAGCCTAGTAGATGGAAGCGGATGGAAGCGGATGACACATCCGAAGAGCTTTCGGGGGAGAATTGCGAAGCAGATGCATAGCGGAAGGGGCGGATGCATAGCGGATGACGTGGATGCATCATGGACGCCTATAGGAAG
>BHFT01007441.1:0-14581 GCA_004320025.1 Laticauda laticaudata
GACAACAGATGGAGCCACCCCCGAAATTTTGCTCATCCGCTGTGTCCTTTATGCATACGTTTTGCGTCCATTGGCCAACGGGACTTAGCCTTAAAGCAGCCAAGGTTGGATACCTCTGGCCTACACTATGGAGTTATTGCATGGATCAAACTATTAGAAAGCACAGCCTACATGAGAAATCCTGATGACCCATAAGCACCATACAACAGCCATATCCAATTGATCCCAATATTGTAGAAGTCTTGTTTGCATGACATGCTTAATAAGGGTCAAAAGGTGGAGAATGTCATACAAATATCTTGATCCACTCAAAGGCAGAGATTAAAAGAGTAGTTTTCCCCACAAATAGCCCTAGTCTTGAGTGAATCTTAACTCTCCCCAGTCAACCATATCATGCACACAAGGTTAAAATTGGCCCCAAGAACAGGTGACAGGTGCCAGCGAGTTGTTTTTAGTACTTCTCTGTGGTCACCTGGAAAAAACTCCAGTTTATGCTGGCCAAACTAGAAGAATAGCACGAAAAGTCACAGTCAGGTTAAAGTCAGCAGTTATGTGAAACAAGTGTTCCTAATCTCCAAATGCCCCATGGGATGGGCTTCTTGATGATCCCTTTGGAATTTAATTGAAATCTTGGAAGCCTGAGAGATTTCCAGATACTTGCAATGAAGACAAGATGCTCACAAACTCCCCGCTATTGATAGAAAATAATATTTGTAGTTCAGGACTGAACTGTGGGGTCCTTGATGTACTCTAGCTTCATTGTTTTCTCATAGATGTTTTATTACTGAACTAGATAATATCACCAGTGCACTGATGATATTACCTAGTTTGGTAATGAAATGTCTGCAAGAAAACAAATTCAGAGAACATCAAGATCCTCTCTTGAATTTCATTGTAAGGTAAACACCATACCACTTGCATTGGAATTTAATGGAAATGTTTCCTCCTTCACTCAATATCTTCCTCACCCCCCAAATATTCAAATCAATTTCTTTCCCATCAATACATGATAAACAAGAACAGACTACCGCTTTGGCACATCCATAACTCTTATTAATGTTCACTCAGCATATCATGATCTCCTTCCATCTTACCTAGACCATAATTTTGTGGGATCTTTAGAGCAGCTAATGATTTTTGGCAGACCCATCCAAAGAAAGCCCAGATCTTCCAACTTTCATTCTTATTCTTTTAGGGCCAATGCATATTCAGAAAACACGAAAACAATAAGAGAAGCATGTGATGCAGCTCTCCAGGAACTGAAAGCAGGTAAAGACTCACCCGGTTTACTAAAAGGGAGTCAAGAGCTCAGGTTCCATATAGGTAAGACAGTGTTTCATTCTGAATTAGAGTCTTTTGACTGTTTATTTAATTTTTTATTTACTTGTCAAGCAGGTATTAGATAACAGGTATAAGTATAAACATGGTATGAATACATGAAATGGATACGAATAAGAAGAAAACAGTAGGACAGGGACAGTAGGCACGTTGATGCACTTATGCACCCCTCTACAGACCTCTTAGGAAGGGGGTGAGATCAACAATAGACAGTCTCAGGTTAAAGTTTTTGGGGTTTGGGGCAGAAACCACAGAGTCAGGTCGAGTATTCCAGGCATTGACCACTCTGTTGCTGAAGTCGTAATTTTATGTACTACACTTAGGTTGGGCGGAAGGCACCGTACTTCTAGGTTGTCTAGGTCTAAAATCTTTCTAAAATTCTGTCTCCAAATCTTTCTCTAGTTTTGAATCAACATGATGAACAGGAGCCTTCGTGATAAACAGAAATAACACCTCCTCCTTCTAATCAAATCAAATCTTTATTATAGCCAGAAGTCTACAAACTTGGTAACTTTAAGACTTGTGGACTTCAACTCCCAGGATTCCTCAGCCAGTCATGCTGGCTGGAGAATTCTGGAAGCTGAAGTCCACAAGTCTTAAAAGTTGTCAAGTTTGCAGATTCCTGTTTATCAGGCCAACAGAAATAAGAAAGAAATGAAATAAAATGGAAGATGTGTAAGAGAAGGAAAATGAATCCAACCCCAAGCAGAGATGTAGAATACACACAGAAATGCAAAATTGTGCAGCCACAAAGGACCCAACTGAACAATGATCAGGCAGGGGGAAAAAAAACAAAGTCACATGCTCTGCCAAGAAATTATCTCCTGGTACATAGTGTTAGTACATGGGCAGTATTTGTAGTACATTGAGAACTGCCCAGAGTGCCCAGCAGTGCCAAAATAAAATTAAATAAATGCTCATCCAGAATGCCAAATGCATTCTGTAGAAATTGTGAACTCTAACCAGCCAAAGCAAAATGTTTATGGAGATTCTCAGTCATCCAGGTCATGGTTGTCACAAAAGTGCTTTTTCAACAGGCAACCGGATTTTCAGGTTTTGCTTCAAAGATGTTTCACTTCTCATTCAAGAAGCTTCTTCAGCTCTCAAGGAGCTTCTTGGTTGAGAAGTGAAACATCTCCAAAGCAAAATCAAAAAGTCCAGTTGCCTCTTGAAAAAGCACCTTTGAGACAGTAAAGCAAAGAACCTGTGTAGAAAGTTTCCCCTCTGTTTAAAACTGCCTCATCTCCCTTGAAAAACTGGCCTATGAAAAAAAAATGTTAATTGTTTTTTGGTGCAGGAGAGATAGTAAGAAACAGGCTTCGCCCAGTCTCCTGAATATTCAACCATCTACACACACAAAATCCTATTTCCAAACCAGAGACAGCGGGATAGGACAATGGAGAGACGGATGATTAATTCATGACACAGTCAAGCATTACAAAGTTAGAGTCTGTGTTGCAAACTTCATACAAATCTAAATCACCTGATGATTGAGAGCAGGGGTCCCCAACCCAACCAAGTGGTCTGTAGACCAGCATTGGTCATGGCATGCCAGCAACCAGGCCATACAAACAAGCAAAGCCAGGATACAGGCAGCATGCAAAACTATGCACCCACCGGTCCTGGAAAAACCTCTCACCACAGAACTGGTCCCTGGTGCCCAGAAGGTTGGAGGCCACTGATTTAGAAGCAACTTGCTTTTTCAGTGTTATTTACTTATTTTCAATTCCTAAAGGATCCAGAAGCTGTGGTATTAAACAGTGGAAACTTTCTTTTCAAAGAGCCAGAGACAGTGTACGGATCAGTTTAACACAACTGAGCAATTAAATAAAAACACACAAATCCTAGAAAATCCCAGGTCATCTGGAATCTTGCAAAACAATTGCTCTCTATGGCATTGGGTGACAGAATAAATATTTATCCCAAAAGTCGGTAAGTTTATCTGGCCCCCGGGGACAGGTAGATTAAGGTCACCCTCTCAATGCCAAATATGGAGATTCTGAGCCTTAAAAACCTTTGTTCTAAATACCAAACAATTATAAAATAATGTGAAATAGATTTAGTTGCTTCCTCTTCTTTTCCTTAGCTCAAGCTTCTGATTTCCTTAGCTTACTGTTTCCGACTCCTTTTCTCTTTCTGCATAATGCTACAATTCTCTAAAATGGAACAGTGCGATTGGGGTGCATATATGTGGCAAAGTCTGTGATATAAGACATTTGATATGACTATATTTATTCACACAGTATTGTATAGGGCAAGGGGGGGTCAAACTTGAATTTCATTGGAGGCCACATCAGGGTTGTGGGGGTGGGAGGGGCATGGCAAGGGGCGTGGCCAGCTTGACATCACTAATATAAGAGACCCCTGTGGTGGCCCTGCCAGCAAAAACAGGCTTGCAATCTCCATTTTATGTGGCCATCCTGACAGTGATTCAAAAAAATATACTACCCATTTCTATGGCCGTGGCTTGGTGGTGTGATGTAGCTTGTGGGCGTGGCAGAGGAAGAATATGCAAAATCTCCATTCCCTCCCCACCCCACTAACCTGCTTTCCAGCTCTGTTCTCCGTTGCAGGGCAACCAAAGAAGACCCAGCCAATCAGCTGGGACTCACACGGCAGAGAATAGATGGGGCGGGCCAGTCAGAGGTGGGATTTGCCGGTTCTCCGAACTACTCAAAATTTCACTACTGGTTCTCCAGAACTGGTCAGAACCTGCTGAATACCACCTCTGCCTCCCGAGCTCCGTTTTCACTGGCAATGGGTTGCAGGACGCCATCCCAGCCGAAAATGGAGGTTGGGAGCCTGTTTTTTCTGGCAAAGGCACTACAGGCCAGTCCTTTGCTGTTTTCGGTCAGCCCCATAGGCCGGATCTAAGCACTTGAGTTTGACATTCCTGGCAAAGGGAAATAAATTGGTTTTATTCAGATACTGCTGATAGGGAAGAAAAAGGGAGCCCTGTTTCTGAATACAGACAGTCCTCAACTTCCAACTACAAATGAGCCCAAAATTTCTATTGCTAAGTGAGACATTTTGTTAAGGGAGTTTTGCCCGGTTTTACAACGTTTCTTGCCACCATTGTCAAGGGAATCCCAGCAGATGTTAAGTTAGTAAGACAGCTGTTAAGTGAATCTGGCTTCCCTACTGACTTTGCTTGTCAGAAGGTCGCAAAAGGGAATCAGAATACTGCAACGGTCACAAATATGAATCTGTTTCCAAGAGTCTGAATTTTTATCATATGCTCGTAAATATGAAAAAAGATTGTAAGTCACTTTTTTCAGTGCCTGTGTAACTTTGAATGGTCACTAAATGAATTGTTGTAAGTTGAGGACTACTGTACTAAAAATAAAGGGATGTTGCTGAATAATTCATAGAGATCCTGTCATGCCCCTGGTGGGGACTGACTTTGAGGGAGAAGAGGAACAGCTGACAGGGAGTGGAAGTGGGGCTCCGGAAGTTGTGGAGGAGGCTGGAGAAGGGCAGAGGCCAGCTGAGCAGTCAGAGGAGGACCTAGGCCCATCCCCTCTCTATCCTAGGGCATGCAGGGAAGAGAAGAGAAGGGAGAGGTGTGGTCTCCTTGGAAGGAGAGGGCCTTGATCCTCTTCATGGGCTGCAGGTGTGACAACTGAATAAGAGTTTGGATTTGCGTACTGGCAAACACTGGAAACAAAGCGTGGAAATATCTCTTGTTTATAGTTCCTCTCTGAGTTTGGCGTCCTTCCCAGTGTGTGTTATCTGTGGACATCCTCCAGCCCTTCTTATCTTGCCTGGTTTGTGTTGCTTTTTTCCTTCTTATAACTGTTTGTGTGGGAGTTTTTTTGTCTTCCATCAAAGATATTCAGAGCTTGGAAGCAAACTGAAGGAATAAAAGGGGCTTCACCTGTTTTCTGTCTGTGTTTGTTTTGTATTCCACCCTGGGTCATCACAGATCCTAATGTTGTGATTTCCTTGGCTTGCTGCCCTATCTCAAGAAAATATCCACCTCTCATAAAATGAATTATAGTCTACAAAAATAGTGTGCTATTATACAAGAACCGGTCATTAGGTGCCTTTCAGATGCTCTGAACTACAGCTCCCACAATCCTTCACCATAGGTCATGTTGCCTGGGCCAGGTGACAGCTGAATCCATAATTTCCAAAGGCACTCCCTACCTAGAAGATACTTGTCTAATTTCAGCTGCCAGCAAGATTCTGCTTTTCTTGGTTAAGTAACAGGATTTGATGGGGAGAACATCATGCAGATGTTTTAACTCTTGTTCTGTCTGCCAATCCTCCTCCGCAAATGTCAATTCCTCTCACCTTATCTTCATTTTTTTCTAATTGGAAGGACAGTGTTTTCTTTGAGGTAGAGCAGGCGAGGCACTAAAAGAGAAACACTTGCAGGGAATCGATATTTAAAGAGGTAACTAGAGCGATGGTGCCTCTCTTCCCTATCAGATCTTGCCATTCCTTTTTTCTGCCCTGGAGGATCTGCAGTTGTGACTCCACCAGAATTTAGTGACAGAGAAAGGAGAGCAAGGGGAGCAGGGAGGAAGAGAAAAAAAAAAGACAGTGGAGACAAAGAAAAAGAGAGAAGAGAGGGAGAGGGAGAGGAAGAGAGGGAGGAAAGAGAAAGTGAGGGAAAGACAAGGGGAAAGAGAAAAAAAGACAAGGGAGGAAAAAATAAAAATGAAAGGATGGAAAAGAGACAGGTGGAATGGGATGGGATAGAGGGTTGGATTGGATAGGATGGAATGGGAGTGGAGTGGAGTGGAGTGGAATGGAATGGAATGGAATAGAGTAGAATAGAATAGAATAGAATAGAATAGAATAGAATAGAATAGAATAGAATAGAAAATATGGAATAGAATAGAATAGAATAGAATAGAATAGAATAGGAATAGAATAGGAATAGAATAGAAAATATGGAATGGAATGGAATAGAATAGAATAGAATAGAATAGAATAGAAAGATAGATAGAATAGAAAATATGGAATAGAATAGAATAGAAAATATGGAATAGAATAGAATAGAATAGAATAGAAAATATGGAATGGGATGGAATGGAATAGAATAGAATAGAATAGAATAGAATAGAATAGAATTTCTTTATTGGCTAAGTGTGATTGGATACACGAGGAATTTGTTTCCGGTGCATAAACTCTGTAGCTACAAGAGATGGAAACAAGCTGGTAACTGTAATCAGATAACAAGAAGGATAAGCAACAGGGTGAAGCGAGAGGATTACATTGGATTTTGATTGGAGGTTTAAGAATTCTTAATCCCTAAATTTGCTTTCCCCAAACTCCTGCTTAATCAATGTGTTTCGGTTAGAGGTACTATCCTGAGCAGGCATATACTTGCAATCTGCAGAAAATCAGCACTGTGATCCAAACATACTCAGGGGAGCCCTGGTTCACAAGAGATTACTTTAAATTCTTGCCAGGAATCTTATGATTTACAGTTTTGGTGGTTAGACAGGATAGATTACAGAAAGAAGAGAGTTATGTTCTAACCAGAGAGTAAGAGATAAATTTATAATAGTGGTTATAACTATCTGTAAAGAAGATCAGAAACTACTTTGTTGCATTTATTTTTCTACTGTTTTCACTTTTTTTTCTTTTCCTGAACTTTTAGCTTTGCTTTTTTTTCCTTTGCATTTGTTTGTATTAATTTTATCTTTTTAAAAAATATTTGAATAAAAATTATTAAAGTCCTTAGATATAATTTCTATTACCCAATGAAACCAAAAAAAGATGTTAAAAAGTTATGATATTTATGCAGTTATTTACCACACACATCTAAATTAAAGTAACCAAAATATCTTTACAATCCCCAAGGCATGTCACAACTTTTGAGCACCCCTAATGTTTGGAAATTGAAAGTTGAAAAATTTGACATGTCCTATCAGCAAGACAGTTGTTTAAGGGAGTGGCACCCGATTTGCCATGTTTTTAACCACAATTGTTCATGAACCACTGCAGTCATTAAGTGAATCACATGGTCATTCATCAAATCTAGCTTCCCCCATTGACTCTGCATGTTGGAAGTCAACTGGGCAAGTCTTATGTGGCAATCACACGATCCCAGGACGTTAAAAACCATTTTAAACACCTGCCAGTTGCCAAGTGCCCAAATTTGAACAACATGATTGTGGAGATGTTACAATGGGCTTAAGTGTGAGGACCGGTTGTAAGTCACCTTTTTTCAGTGCCATTGTAACTTTGATATCTGAACAAATGGTTGTAAGCCAAGGACTGCCTCCATGTGCATATGCATAAATTCTTACCGGAAGCAATTTGTCCTGGTTAAAAAACATTAAAGATACAGCCTTCCTTTTTATACCATAGGGTATAAACAAACTAAGCCATTTGACAGATGGAAGTGTGCCATTCTCTGAATTAACCCAAAGGCAAAAGAACAGCAACTCCTGAAATTCAACCCCAGCAGTGACCGTTTCTCACACCAGAAGGAAAAGGCAATTCAGTTCTTCCACCAGCCTCTTCCAGTTCTTGCGTAAACTTAATGCACATAATTTAAAATAAACATTTGCAGCAAGAAAGCTGCAAGCCCATGTCAAGATACTGCCACAATTTCAAACAGACCGGATGTTTAGCATTCAATTGTTGCTAGAATGAAAAAGGAGAAGGGGAAATGCCACAGAGACAGTTTATCGAAGATGCCGAAACAGATGTTTCTAATTAAATCAAAGATTAAATGCTTGAGTGCATTTATTGATCACATTCATATACTACTTTTCCTTCTAGGTGCTCCAAGGGAGAGGGCACTATGTGATGCTGTCCTTTCCCTATTTTATTTTTCTTCCAAACAAACTGCTTGATCTCACCTGAATTTGGATAAAAAAAATTAGACCCAATTCTGACCCATTTTCCCCCCAAGCAACACTCTATCAATGAAATGTTGTTCAAAGGAGAAAATAAATTCTGTCATTCTCACCAATGCAATGCAATGGCTTTGCATTTATTAAGTGGCCAAGAAGTAACAGAATAATAGAATGGGAAGGGACCTTGGAGGTCTTCTAGTCCAACCCCGTGCTCAAGCAGGAAACCCAACACCATTTCCAGACACATGGCTGTCCACTCTCTTTTTAAAAACCTCCAACGATGGAGCATCCACAACTTCTGAAGGCAAGCAATTGGTTAATTGTTCTCACTGTTGGGAAGTTTCTCCTTAATTCTAGCTGGCTTCTCTCCTTGATTAGATTCCATCCATTTTTCCCCTTGTCTTTGCCTATTTGGTGCTTTGGAAAATAGGTTGACTCCCTCTTCTTTGTGGCAGACCTTCAAATATCGGAACACTGTTACCGGTATCATGTCACCCCAAATCTTCTTTTCATTAGACTAGACCAAGGGTGTTACACTCAAGACCTGTGGGCTGGATTCAGCCTGCAGGGTGCTTAGATCTGGCCCATGGGGCTGCCCTGGAAACAGCAGAGGACTGGCCCACATGGCCTCGGCACCAATGGTGGGATTCCCAAAAATTTACGACCAGTTCTGTGGGCGTGGCTTGGTGGGCGTGGCAAGGGGAAGGATAGTGTAAAATATCCATTCCCTCCCCACTCCTGGGGGAAGGTCAGGGGTGAGATTCTACCGGTTCGCACCTATTGGCTAGAATTGGTTGTTAACATTCTAAGCAGTTCGGAGAACCGGTTGTTAGAAGAAATTCCTGGACTAATCCTGTAAGGAAGGCAGGAAGGAAACATTCTGGTGTTGCTTCCAGAAACTGCCTCTTCGTTAACCCTCATTACATTCTTGGCAGGACGAGACTTCCTATCTCAGGAACTTCTCTGGAGTTTTTTTCCCCTCCTTTGCTGGTACTTTGCTTGTGTGGAGTGACCATTCAAAGTTACAATGGCACTGAAAAAAGTGACTTATGACCTTTTTTCACACTTACGACTGTTGCAGTATCCCCACAGTCATGAGAGGCCAGGCGAGGAGATGCGTGCCTTGATTTGAGTGATACTGAGTTGGCCACGCCCAGCAGTCACATGACCACCAAACCATGCCCACCAATTAAGCCATGCCCACAGAACCAGTTGTTAAAAATATTAAATCCCACCCCAGGGGAAGGTTATTGCAAAATCTCTGTCAATTCCCCATCCCACTAACCTGCTTTGCAGCTCCATTCTCCTGTGCAAGGCAACCAAACAAGACCCAGCCGATCAGCTGGGACTCAAATGGGAGGCAGAGAACAGATGGGGTGGTGCCAGTCAGAGGAGGGATTTGCTGGTTCTCCAAACTACTCAAAATTTCCGCTACCAGTTCTTCAGAACTGGTCAGAACCGGCTGAATACCACCTCTGCTCTGCACGTGGCCCTCCCAAGCTCCGTTTTTACTGGCAGAGGGTTGCAGGTCGTTGCAGCGAGAAACGGATCTCGGGAGCCCGTTTTCACTGGCAGAGGGTGCTCCCAACACAAGTGACATCACACCAGCCACACCCACCCTGGCCATGCCCACCCCAGCCCCTCAAGGTCAAACACAACCCTGATGTGGCCCTCAATGAAATCGAGTTTCACACCCTGGGCAAAACATGCCCAATTCCTGCAACCATTCTTCATACATTTTAGCCTCCGGGGTGGATAAACGCCTTGCCTTCCATTTTCACAGCCTTTTCTCAATCTGTCTGCAATCTCCCTGCCTTCCCTCTCTTTGCATTACATTCCAGAGCAGGACAAGCCAAGGGAGTTCCTCCCAGGAGGCCTTTTCAGACTGGGAAGTAGAAGCAGCCAAGGCAGGCTGTAGAGTGGCAGAAGCCTTCTAGGGCCAACCCATATTTCCAGTTTATCCCAAAGGCAGCAGCCACACTCACCCTCTTGGAAGGCAAATTCTTGGAAGGCAAATACATATGAGGTTATCCCCAATTCACCTTCAACTTTGGGCCAGTCTCTCTCTCTCTCAGGCCAATCCATTGGCAGGTTTGTTATTGTGAGAAAAGCAAGAGGAGGAAGGAGTATAAGATATGGTTCCCCACCTTGATTTATTAACACAATAAAGATAGAATATAAATACATTTCTATTACAAATAAACTTCTGCAGCAATTGGTTTGCCTGCTGCAACTCAGTCCTGTGTCAGCAAAGCTCGCCACTCCAATCAGCAAGTCTGCTTGTGATGGGAACTTCTCCTCCACAATATCACTGATGAGACAAATGCAACATGGAGATTTTTTGGTTTGTTTTAACAAAGTCAGAGCTAAAAGAATTTTGCCACTTTCTTTTCTAGCCCATAAAAAGAGAAAATGGTAAAACTGTGGTGTCTTTCTCTTTCTTTTTCTCTTTTCTCCTCTCCTCTCTCTTTCTCTCCCCTCTCAATTATCCATCCTTCCATCCAGTCCACAAGGGGTAAAACAGACAATTCCACCCACCGGAGACCCTGGTAAACTTTTTTCATGCAGAATCAAGCCATCGGTATGATGAAAGGAAAACCAAAGGTTGAAATCTGGAAACGGATGTATCAAGGCAACTTCATTTCCACCTAATTTACACACAGCAGGTAAGCAGCCAAGTTTGCAGAGCAGAAAAACTCTTGTAGTTAAAAATAATAATAAATTACAGTTTGTCCTTGACTTACAAGCAGGTCATTTAGTGATCATTCAAAGTTACAACGGCACTGAAGACGCTGACTTATGACTGTTTTTCACACAACCATTGCAGCATCCCCATGGTCACTTGATCAAAATTTGGCCGCTCAGCAACTGGCTCCTATTTATGATGGTTGCAGTGTCCTGGGTCATGTGATCCCCTTTTGTGATCTTCTGGCAAGCAGTCAATGGGGAAGCCCAGATTCACTTAACAACCATGTTACTAATTAAACAACTGCAGCGATTCACCTCAATAACCGTGGCAAGAGAAACTGTAAAGTGAGAGCAAAACTCACTTACATCTTGCTTAGCAAAAGAAATTTTGGGCTCAATTGTGATCCTAAGTCAAGGATCACCTGATACAATACCATCACCACTCCAACCAGCTACTGAATTCAAAAACACCAACAAAAGAAATGTGATAGAAATTCTCAGCCAAACCGGAGAAAATGATAAGAGAAAGAGAGTCTTCTCGTTTGCAGAGAGAAAAATGTCCAAAAAGTGGGAATTCTTATTTTAGCATTCTGTAAGCCGCAAGAGAATTGAAGGAAGGAATAATATGAACTTCATATTGTTAGGGTTTCCTTCACTGAATCTAAGAAGCTTCATCAATGCTATTATGTGCTGTGCAGACAAAGAAAACCTACCCTTGCTAAACTTGCTGGAAATAGAAGAAGGGAAAGTTGAGAGATTAGGAGAACAGACTGGATCAAATACATTACAGGACCGCCCTTAAGCAAAGCACACGTTGCACCTGGAAATAACTCAAGTGGCAATTGATCTCTCAACCATGCTGCTACCAGGAGTCAAATTTGATTCATTGGAATCTGCCTGATTATGACATCATCTCTTGCACCGACCTACCACATAATTATGCCCTGGCAAGCTTTATTTTCTCCTTTGTCCCTGGGATATGACCCTTTTCTCACCTCCAAGCTATTAGTGAACCTCTCTTAAGCTTAAGAGTTGCTGGAGATGGACAGCAAACAAATTTATTGTGGCCCACTGAGGCAGGCTGAGCTGGCAGCCGAGTCAGACAGTAGTGAGGAGGTTGGGGAGGAACCCGGGCCAGTCCTGGAGGCTGAGGAAGGCTCGGATGAGGGCTATGCATCAGAGGCAGAGATGGGGCCAGGGCAGGCTGGCAGTCATCAGCTGCCTTCGGGCTCGGATGGGGGAATTCTGGAGGTACAGTTAAGAATTCAGGGTCAACGTGGGAGTTAAGGCCACAGGTGGACGATGAATGGCCCCTCATATCAGGATTAAAAGAGAAGCAAAAGGGGAGGGTTGATAAAACTCTGAGCTCATTAGTCTACCTTCACAAGACTGTTTGCCAAGCCGTTGGCTGACTGTGAATGAAATAAATTCACATTAATGTTATAAAAGAGGTTTTTGCCGGGACTCCGAATTGACTTTTTGGGGAGGCCTAGGACACAACATTTAATAAATTTAACGAACCAACATAACAACAACACTTTACCCCCAATTCCATCATGACCCAATGGTAGCTTCAAAAGTACAAAAAATCACTTAAGCCTGTCACCCATAACCTTGGAGCGAGTTCAGGTGACCTCGGGGAATTGGGAACAGAGACAAGTTGGGGTAGAAGAAGAATTATAACCAGGAATAGTGAATCTCATGCTGGTATGGTCTTCAGTAGATTTGATGCATGAGAGAACCACGTAGCCTTGACCCATTCCAGAAAAGTCAGAGGAAAATATAATGCAGATGTATTATAATGCAAGATTCTTGAGACCTTTTGTGAAGGACCAGAAATGACCGCCAGTTTGGTCTAGTGGTTAAGGTACCAGACCAGAAAGCAGGAGACCCCGAGTTCAAGTCCCATCTTAGCCATGAAAGCTGGCTGGGTGACTTTGGGTTGGTCATTCTCTCTCAGCCCAACCCATCTCACAGGGCTGCTGTTGTGGAAAAAATAGGAGGAGGAGAAGGAAGATTTGCCACCTTGAGTTATTTGTAAAAACAAACAAATAAAAGCAGTGGTTGTCTCAAGCACCTCTCCATTTGTGGTTCTTCACACTCATCCCCTCAGACTTATTTCACTTTCACAAAGGAGAATTGGAAAAATTTGGGAAAAGTTAAATTCTATGACAACACGCTATCTATCCCCATGTACAGAACTTGTGACTAGATTATCACTTTACCTAAAACAAGGATTTAGCTACAGGTAGTTGAGTAAGACACAACAGAGGACAACCTCATATTTAATAAACCCACAGCCTGGTCTACAACAACAAAACAAACTACATCACTATGTAGTGTGAGGTATAAATCCTGCAAGACAGATGAATCATGCACACCTTTCGCAGGTTTCCTAGTTTGGCCCCAGACAGGTATGGGTTTCCTGACATCCAATTTCTATAAAGTTAAGTATTAGGAGGGCCTTGACATACATGGAAATTACAGATTTTTTTTTAGCAAGCAGAGTTGTTTTCCAGCAAAGTAACTGGGAGCTGTGGAGTTCAAAATCTAATGAGCTTAAGGGATATTAGAGGAAAAAAAGCTTAATATGCTTCATATTTTTTTTAAAGTACATACAGCTGGGTTGTCCAACTTTGAAACTGATGGGGAATTCTGGGAGTTGGTCCAAAAGCCTTAAAGCTGCCAATATTGGACACCCCGAGTGTAGAGCCTTCTCCCCTACATTTCAGCTTAATCTTTTTAATTATTTTTCCTCAGAAAGGGGAATCCAACCTCCCTTAACTCAGCTGTGATGTCTTGCAGCTGGGATGGGTGCTGTGTGAGATCTAAACCCCATGCAAAGCAGGATTTCTGACTTCCACATAAGCTCTTCCCTTAGAAGCCGGACTTGGGATGAAAGACATTAAAAGGTTGGGAGTGGGAGGTTTAAGGCAGCTAAATTTAGATAGATAGATAGATAGATAGATAGATAGATAGATAGATAGATAGATAGATAGATAGATAGATAGATAGATGGTGGGAGGTTTAAAGTATATGTGTGTATGTATGTATGCTGTTCAGCTTCCTTCGGGTATTATCCCAAATCATTGTAGTTGTGTGTGTGTGTGTGTATATNGTAGTGCTTTTAAAGTTGTAGCAACGTTTCAGCAGAATCTCATCTGCCATCATCAGGCTTCTGTGTTGAGTTCGTACTGAGCACTACAATGACGTGGGATAATATCCGAAGGAAGCTGAACAGCACACAAGTAAGTACCCACGAAAACTTAAAAAAACATATATATAAAACCTCCCACCCCCAACCTTTTAATGTCTTTCATCCCAGACAGAGATAGAGATAAATACAATATAGATATTCTATATGTATATAAGGTCGTGGAACATTGCTGGTAAGAACTTCGTTCCTCTTTAACTTGGTGGGACTCTTTCCTCGCAACAGAAAGCTGCCCCACGGTGAATTTAACCGAGTTTCTGGAATTGAGCCAATGTTCCGGGTTTGCACGACAGCACTGAACCGGCCATAAACCAGTTAAACGGGATGGGGGAATGGGGTGGGGTGTCAGCCCCCCCGCAAGGCTTAAATTGTGGCTAGATCGCTTTTTGCTGGAGAAGGCGGGCGGTCGTCTCTTGCCCCCAAGGAGACCTTTTTTTAAAAAAAATCCCAATTAAGTGGCAGAGAGCGCTAAAAACCAAACCAAACCCAACCCGAATTATGGCAAGGCGGCCGCAGACCT